>VXAX01003556.1:3146492-3203293 GCA_013399835.1 Leptocoma aspasia
TATTTAATTTATTTAATTAATTATTTATTTTAATTATAAAGCACATTCATTATTTAATATTAAGAAAGCTGGATAAAACTAATTAATGCCAAAACTTAGCCCACAGCACATTAATTAAAAGTTTGCCCAACAGCTACCTCCCTGTCCTAATTAGCATCACTGATTCCAAGAAGCCACTAAGAAAAGAAGACAAACATATAATTCCAACTCCATATTTGATAAAAATCTCTTTGATTCAACTTCCAACCACCAATAATGTGCCCCTTTAATACAAATTTGGAGATTTCCACAGCAAAGACAGCTCTCTCAGGCACATTATGTTTCATTTCTAATAGATTATTGCAGATTTTCTGGTTGCTTGCTAACAGTGGTTGAAATCCATGACAAAAGTATTGATACAGAAGACAAGCAGACAAAAATAATTCCCCCCCACAGAGCTATCTGTATGTTATATAATATCTGGCCCATGTTGGCCCATTTGCATTAACCACACAGCAAGCACTCCATGGGGCATGTGACATTTCAGCTCCCTGGCACCAGAGTCTGACAATCTTATTTGACGTTAAATAACCAGCGCTGTCAAAAGTGCAAAACGTGGGTGACAATATGTGTTTCTGAGATGGTGCTGATAAAAAACTGTGCACGTACCTCAGTAATGAAAGTCTGGGCCCCCCGTGGGCTCAGGAGTAAGATGGCCCTTCGCAACGTGTCCCGGTAGCGGTTCAGCTCTTCCGTTTTCATGGTGGTGAAAAGGTTGGAAAATACTCTGCTGATGTTCCTGTCCACTTTTTGTAATGATACATCGAGTCCCAGTCTGGAGGCCTGATCGAGGAATCCCTGCAGTCCACGTATGTCTGTAACACACGAGGAGGGGAAAATAAAAGTAAAAAAAAAAAAAAAATTAAAAAAAAAAAACCAACAGAGAGAGAAAAAAGAAAAAAGCCACTGCATCAACCTCTTCCAGTTAGGCAAGCAGCACTAATTAGGTGGAAAAGACTTTTTTTTACTTTTTTTCCTGCAGTGCTCTCTGAAGAAGAGTATTCCACACAGCCATTTTTCATAGAGAGCACCAACAGGGCAACTCCAACAATTACCTTTCCCTGAGGCCTGAGAACGACTCTCAGGAAGAGTCAGTTCATCCATTTGGGTGGCTCTGCAAACCTCCCCAGAGGCCCAAGGCTACAGGGTTTAACACTGCACAATCAACAAAGTCCCACCCCAACAGCATCACAGTTCAAATACAAAAATCCAGGAGCAGATAAATAAGGAGGGGATAAATCACTCACACCTAAACTTCTCACTTTCTATAACCTCACACAGTTACTTTTCCCAAGAAAAAAAAAATACAAGATCCAGAATATGCACAGCCTTCCTTTTGACTTACCCTTTTTTCCCCATCCTGGAAATAACCTGCCTAACCAGAGGTTTACCATTTATCCATAAACTCATAAAAGAGCACACAAAGCCCCAGTGTAATTACAATATATTTTAGTGTTTAAAAACAAAACAAAAAAAAAGTGGTTCAAGGAAGCGAAATCATGCAAACAAGCCCCTTAAAAAAATGTTCCTTTGAGCTCTGTGCCTCAACTTCAGGATGATTTGAAAAAATATATTTCCTTAACCACATTTTTGGGCATTAACATGAAGGAATACATTTCATATGTTCGTGTTGAAATCTGCTTGTTCAAACTGTACTCTATCTTCATTCATACTCTCAGCATTTGTCTGTAATAAATGTCTGAAGCTTTATTTTGTAGTGAAATTTAGAACAAGAAAGCGTCAAAGCTTATTTGAACCAGGTTGCTCTCAAAATTAGCAGTGACTCGATCACAGCTGCACCACATCCTTAGAAACCCTTAATTTTATGGGGAAAATGTCTAACTTGTCATGAATAAGAAAGTATTGAAGCCTCTCACATTCATTTCTCACACTTTTGTCATTAAATTTCAGCTTGTGGGTGAAGCCGAATGGTGGAAGTTAGAGCACATTTACTGATCCCATAGAGAAACCTCGAGAAAATGTCACTGTAACTAACAATCTCTACAAACTACATTGTACCAGCTGGTGGAGAGTTTGGGGTTTTTTGAATCCTGAACAAACCACGTTGTGACACTGCTATAGGCAGAGGATGGAACCCAGTCCAGCTGAAGGCAGTAGCACTCCCTGCTGCCACACCCGAGTGGGCTCTTAGACCACCCCTAAACATGGTGTTTCATGGCTGCAGAATACACATATGAAATCATTTTCATCCCCCTTAAAAAATGACCTATGAGACCTGATAGAAGTAACATCTTGTGAGGATACACCAGTTTAGCTCACGTACAAGTGCAATATATTAGGGTCAACTAGCAAATATCAGATCCAAAAGAAAAACCAGTTGCCTTGAGCAGCTTCTCACCTCTACCCAAACATGAGAAAGCTTGCTAATGTGATTAATTCAGCTTCAAAAATCAGCTGAATTGCAGAGAGACATCAGAAATAGTTGAAACTAAGCTTGGGTTGTGCCAACCACAGCAGACTCCCTACTGACTTTTGAATTTTGGTTTAGCTGATGTGATCATCCAGCCCACCCACACCATCAGGAAAGGGGCACTCATGAGGGCTGTGCTGATCTTTTGCTGCTCAACTCAGGCAAGTCTATAGCAGCTTTGTCCCACTGTCATAAACCTTAGACTCACCATCCTAAATCCCCAGTCAGGGAGAAAGGAAGTGGGTTATTGTTATGCAGGCATTTCTGGAAAGCAACAGAGGGCTTCAGCACATGTATAACTGCTAAATATTGCAGGTGTGCTGAAATACTGACAGTGACAAACAACTACCATTTGCAGGTTAAAGCATTTCACAAAAGTTGTCAGAGTAAGTTTGGATTTTGTGAATTTATATTCATTAGACAGCATTCATTACTGTACCTATGCAAACTTTATGCATACGTGCGGCACAAAACACAAAGATTTTTCTTTCAATGACGTTTAGTCCTTCAAAATTACTGCAGTGCTTGACAAGCAGTAAGAAAATTCCCTGTCTCATGGTTTAGTAACGACTTGTCTTTTTGTGCAAGCCACCAAAGGAAAGCTGTTTACAAAAGATTAACTGTGCTGATATTGCTCTGGGGGGGTTTTGCCTCACGTTTTCAGCTGACCTGATGAACTACCTGTTTGAAATATTCTTGTAGACAAGTGCAAAATACTTTATGCACTTGGTAAGACTATCTGAACTGGGAAGGGCATTTTATATTCCCTTACAGACCTTTCCTCAAGGAAAATGGACTATTTTCCTGTTTGAGAAATGGAAAGGATTCTGAGTTTTTCCAGCTAGGTGAGAAAGCAAAATCTGAGATGGATGACATTGTCCAAGCTCGACTGTGCAAGCACAATCTGTGAGTTTTTCACAGATATAAGTGAATGTGAATTTATTCAGTGTTGGCAATTAGAAAGAGTTGTGTGACAATATCTTCCTGAATGCTGACATGTCTGCTCCTACCTGACACCAGGAAAAAGGAGGAGGCTTGGTGGGAATTCAAAGGTGGAACTGGGAACTGAAGAGAATTGTTTGAAGAGGTGACTAACAGCTTTAGGTGCCTACATAATGGAATCTTTTTTCACAAATAATTATTCTCAACAATTACCAAGAGGGCAATCATTTCTTAAAATGCATCAGTACACAAATACACAAACACATGCCCATATGCAGGAGCATCTGTTTATAAGACATAATAAATTAGGCTCAGTCTTATTTTATCTGACATCACACAAGGAAGTGAGTGCCCTCATTTCTTTTTTCCCTCCATTTAGAAGATCACAAGTCCATGCAACATTAAAGAAAAACTGAGCTTTGCTCCACAGCAGCTGAAACTGAAATATTCACAGGTACAGTTATGAATTTCTTTCGACTTCTCATAATCTAGGACTGCTAATCCTTCATTTTCTTCAATACTAAAAGGAGTTTGATAGAGTTCACATAGAATTTGATTAAAATAAAGGGTTCTATAAACAGTTTTGTCTGTTACAATACAATTTTTTTCCTGTCTCTTGTAGTCATAACAGTGATTTTTTTTTTTTATTAAAAAGTTTGGATTCTAACATTAGAGAGTTATCCCAGACTGTTACTAATGGAATAATTCCTTGTGCCCACTTATTTCATACTTTGTAGGCAAAGTATAGAAATCCAAATTCTCCCTTCTGTCTAGAACAAAGGACAGTTTGCTTTAGGTACACAACCTACAGCTACCTCTGCCTTCAGTCATAAAATCACTTGCTTTTCTCAGGTTGTAGCCTACACTTGGCCTTTGAAATCACATAATCATGTTGTAATTTTCTAATTGCCCCTCTGATTTGTGCATGGTCAGCGTGAGGGCTTTCAGAGACAATATTTGAACATTTGCTCTTAGAGAACATCAGTTTCTTGAAGAGGATGAAAGCCTTTAGAAGGAAAACTGCGCTAGAGAAAATGCACTTCTCATAAAAGGGATCCATAAAACCATACAATAATTGGGTATGTTTACAATACTTAGTGTCAATCACAGTCATGGTATCAGCAGGTTCGAACTGGAACTAGAAAAAAAGTCAGAAGAAAAAAGAAAAAAAAGGCAAATTTCTTATGAACTTTGTGCCTCTTCTGTTACATCTGACCAGAGAGAGAATAGAATCTCTGTGTCTGAGAGCCTTCTTCCTAATGCTGACAGATAAACCACGTCTGCAGGTCTGACTACAGAAGGACAGGACAATTTTAGGGATAAACATTACAAGGAGGGAAGGAAAGCCTTGACACACTGCTAAGATATGAATTCTGTCATTGTGACAACAAAACTAATGCTTGCCATAAATAAAGGGCTTTATTGTACTATAAGGAATAATGGAATATATAATTTCCTGCTGGAGGTTAGGTTGGGTTCTGTGCTGGCTGATTGGAACACAAACATAAAAGAATAGTACTAAATGTGGCATTAGCTACCTGTAAAGCTTATTGTCACCTACAAAGCACTTCATTTTTATTACATTATTTATAATCTTTTTTATACAAAAAAGTTCCTAGAGTTTACTGTAGTATTCATCTTTCATGAATTTACAGGATCTGATTGTTGGCCTTGACAAAAGAGCTTGAAGCTATTATTTCTGTGTGAAACAGCTGTGTGGCTGGGCACAGCTGGCCTTTTAGGATGGCTCATTGCAGAAAAGAATTTCCAGGAGGTAAAGAGCACTATATTGTCTTTTCAACACCAGTTCCTAACCCCACTTGACAGAAACAGAGGCAGCACATGGCCAGGAAACATTTTACTTTGGGTGGAAAACAGCTGGAAGCAAACTGAAGTACCAAGTTGGAGCTGAAAGCACAGCTGAAGAAGCAGCAGGATATAATTTCACACCCTGTCATTCTGATCCAAGCAGATTCTGGGAGGACTAAGTGTCGTCACCGAGTTCTGTTTTCAAATAACCTACGCAAATCCTTTCACTGGTACATTTCTAAAAGGGAAAAATAAATAAGTGTGAAAAACAATGAGATCAGGCAGGAGATGGTGAGGTTTGGAGTTTTCTCATTTGGGGATTGCAGGCTCTACGCTTCACACTCTTTTTTTTTCCCCAGTGTCAGTCCAGTGTTTTATTTGAGTGTTATTTTGGTGATATTTAAAGTAGTGAGAAGAGTATCAAGGAGGGTTGGATAGTTTCATTATTTTAGGACTTATACACTTATAAAAATAAGTTTACCTTTTCCAAGAATTGAGGAAGGGTATTCAAGGCATTGTTCTTTATACTTAAACTCCAAGAAAGGGAAAAAAAGTCCTGTTTCTTCTCTCTCAAAGATACACTTCATTGTCATTTTGATTCTCTTCAACTTGGACAATTATTTCATTTATTGGCACTGAAAAAAACACACATTTCTAGGATTCATTGATTTGAAAGATAACACATAAGCACTCTGAAACTTGTTTCCTAAATCACCTCAGTGTCGTAGGTTTCATTCTTTTTATTTTACATTGGCTTTTCTCCCTAATTCTCACAACTGGAGATTGTTTGCATTAGAAATAAGGGATAATATGCCTGGTGTTAGAAACAGAGACACATATCCTGATGATTAGTCTCCTGCTGCATTGTCAGCCTTCTGAATAAATTATTTTGAATACCATCTTTTTGTCCTTGCTGCAGATAATAACCCACTTGAAGGATTTGAACATATTCTAGAATTTTAGAAAACAAAGTGGACATGCTTCAGAAGTAGCTCTTATTCTTCTGTCAATAAATAACAACATTTTATTTCTCCAAACACTAGAAAGACTACTATGTTTCCAAAAGGGAATTATTTTGTCCAAATCATTTAGAAGAATCAGATTTTGAGCAAGCACTGAAACTTTCAATCTAAAATACTCACAGAATGATTTTAACTGCTCAAATAGAGTGATGAGACCAGAAAATATAACAACATAGTCTGTTACAGTAGATATGACTGCATTAATATTAGACCATAAATACTTATTGGAGGCAAGTGCAGATGTGGAATTATATTAATACGATATATTTTCTACTTTTTTTCCTCTGTTCTTACAATGTCTCTCCAAGTCTGTATTTCTCACTTCACCTACGACATTTCCTCAGGTGTCTTTGCCTGCCATATTCCCACAATCAGTGCTAATATAATTTTTTTCAACCAACATTAGAACTCACAATTTCAAACTGTGTCTAATCTAGTTACCTTACTCCTAATTAAGTTTTAGTTCAAGAACTGTCTACTAAAAAAAAATCCTTGGCTTCTTACATGCTTTTATATATGCCAGAGTTCACAGTAACACCTCTGCAATTATATCCCAATTTCTTTGCCTTTTTTTATAAAGAAAGTCAGTAACTAAGTAGTCATTATTACAGCAAGTGGATAGAATATCAAGTACAATAAATCCATTAATTGGATTAGATACTTTTTATTATTCAGCTTAGCTAAGAAAAGCTGGACCAAATAAGAACAGACAGAAGTTCTGCTGAGCTCTGTGACCTGTCTCTGATACACGACTGTAAACCAGGAGGAATTGTGGATACTTCCCTTGAATATTCTCCCAACAGTTCAGTTTGCAGAGCCTGGAATTCCTCAGACAGGTGTGTTTTCTCTGCAATTCTATGCACTAATGGTCCATCTAACCCTCCCATAGCTTTCTCCTCCACAGAACAGCTCATCTTCCTTTAAGCAAATATAAATTTTGAGCATCCAAATCAGTCAACAACCAGCATAAAAACTTGGGAATTTTCAGAATCCCACTGGATCTCCCTTTTCCCAATTTCACCTTTCTCTCCTGGACAGTCCTACTAACAGGGATCAACACAAAGCAACATGCCAGCACCTGCACTGCCTGACCAAACAGACTAGAAGCTCCATAGTCCCTTCTCAAAGACATGAGAGAAAAGCAACAAATTAGACATTTCAGAGGAAAAAAGCAGCAGGCTATCAGAAACCTGAACTTTGAAAAATACATAGAATATTGATTCACCATTTAAATCGAGATCACAGACTGACATTTGATCACCTCTCCACAGAAATAGAAAGTCCTACCACGTGTGTTTTGATCCAAGCATCAGGATTAACCAAATGCAAACTTCTACTCTGAACTCCTTGTAAGATCAAAGGAAGTTCCTATAATGGCTGCATAAATTTTCAATACTGCCCACATCAATATTGTTTTCAGACTTTCGAAGATAAAAACTACTTTGAATAGAGTCAAATCACAGGTTATTTTCACTCCCAAACAGATGGAAAAGGGACAGAATGCATCACAAAGCCAGATGTGTTGCATGCATAAACAGATGCTTCCAGACTCATCATAAAAGGTTAAAAATATTTAAGTTACTCTGCACAACTGATGTTTCACACCTGAAACAGCTGATCCAATCTGAAGGCAACTGGAGCTTCTCAGGAGGCCCAGAAGCACAAAAGCCTTTTAAAGGCTACAACAGCCCTTTCACATTTAGCATGAAAGGTCAACTATAGGTCTCTCCTGCTGGATTTTAACACTTAGCATTCAAAAGCACGAGGGAAAGCACCTCAGGAAATTCATTACTGTTGGAAAGCACGTGGACATATGCTACAACTGATGTAAAAAGGGAATTTACTGAAGAACCAGCATTTCTATTCAAATCATCCATTTGATTCTTCCAAGTGCAATAATTGCCAACTGTTTGCCCAATGGTAAACCACTGAAATGAGCTGTAATAGCTTCTCGCCTCACTACTGCTGTTTATGCATTAAAATACCTTTCAAGATACACAGTGCAACTGCTGTATCTTCTTGTGAGACCAAAAATAGCTATATTGGCAGAAAATACGCTTTTGCTGGTAGCCTCAGTTACAATGAAATATTTTTCCCATAAACTAATTTTAATCATTGCATTAAATTGCCAAGTTTAATATTTGCTATGACTGAGTACCAGAAATCTAAACATCAATCCACCAGTACCTTAAGAAAACACATCTTTTTTTCTCTTGAAGGGCTGAGATGCAGCTTTCTGATGCTATATTATTTTACATGAATATCTGATTTTATAGATACATTTAAAATGTTGGGACTGTAAGCCTGTCAGCTTTCACAGAAATGTAGCTGTTACTGTATGGTAACTTTGGTTATTGTGTTTTGACATTTGAAGAACACCCTTCAGAAATAAGAGCAGTAACCCTAAACTAGGGATAAGGAAATGGAAGTAAAAGTATCCCAAAACAAACCAAATATGCAAAGGGCATACCTGAAATAGACACACAAATGTCCTCTCTTCTCATTCAGAGAAATTCAGAAGTCACCTGAGGATCATTCTGTGTGTGCAAAGCTAAGTGTCCAGCAGAGAAATCAGAAGCTCATCCCTTTGGATTTAATGGATTGCAGAATGAGTCTCTCTCTTGTTTAAGCTAGCTTTAAATACTGCACATTCTGATCTCAAGAGAGAAGGCAATGAAATTACTGCAGATAAAGAAATTAAATTGCCCCTTGAGGAAAGGCTACTGGCAGGAAGACCTTATTCTTTCACATGTGTGACAGTAATTATTGTGTGTGTTCATATAACACCTTCCAGCTAAGGATTGCAATGTACTTTATAAACACCTGGACAGTATAAAAAAGTATAAATCACAGGAGTGAGTTGTTCTTGTCTACTTAACTCCAAGTCAGCAAATAATAACTCAACTCTTTATTGCTACGGCCTCACTTTGAATGTTGTGTGCCATTTTGGGCACCAAAATATAAGATATAAAACTACTAGAGTGTCCAAAGGAAGCCATGAGGATGGTGAAGGGCGTGGAGAAGAAGCTGTGTGAGGAGCAGCTCAGGTCCCTTGGTCAGCTCAGCCTGGAGAAGAGGAGGCTGAGGGGAGACCTCACTGCAGTCACAAATTCCTCCTGAGGGGAGCAGGAGGGGCAGGCACTGATCTCTGCTCTGTGGTGACACTGACAGGAGCCAAGGGAGTGGCCTGGAATTACGCCAGGGGAGGTTTAGGTTGGATATCAGGAAAAGATTCTTTACCCAGAGGGTGGCTGGGCAATGGAACAGGCTCCCCAGGGCAGTGGTCACAGCTCCAAGCCTGACAGAGCTCAAGGAGCATGTGGACAATCCTCCCACACGATGGGACTCTTGGGGATGGTGCTGTGCAGGACCAGGAGTTGGACTCAATGATCATTGTGGGTTCCCTTCAGCTCAGCTTATTCTGTAATTATGTGATTGGAGAAACTTTCATTTCTGGGCACACAAGCAGCTGTCAGAGCTGACAGCTCAAATGCTGTTGGCACCCTCTGGAGATGGAGTCTTCACTGAGGAAACATTCTCTGTAAGGTTACTGTTTCTCTACCAGTCTCAGATTTTTCATAACCAAGTCCTTAATGACGTTAATTTTGTACTATCTCCACTCTCCTGTGCTGCCACTTGGGCAGGTGCCACAGTTTCAGTGCCACGCTCACTTTGCAGAGCAGTCAGTACAAGGTGGTTCAGGGGCACTGAGCCTGGTCCCCAGGAGCCCTCCCTGACTGGGTGGGCACCTGGCTGCTGTTATGGCTGAGGCCCTGTGTCACCACACCACAGGCACCAGATGGACACCAGCTCACCAGGAGCCCGAGCTGCACACAGCTCCCTGCCCTGCCAAGCCCATCCTGAACTTGGCCAATATTTGCTCGCGTGCTGACAACCGTGGGCATATTTTTAGCTCAGAAACAGGAAAGAAGGACCCTTTGGACAATCTTTATTTTATTTATATGATGTCCATCAGGCTGTAATGAGTATGGTAGTATTGGCAGTTTGATTTCCTTGCATAGCTGTTTGACTCACAAAGAGCATTTTTATACAGACATTGAATTTGGAAAATAAGGAAAAAAATATGCATCCTTCTTTAATTTCTTACTTTTTTCTAAAGACCATTTTTTCAATGTAGTTTCCATAAAACTCTGCAGAAAAATGCAAAGGGATAAAAAAATCAATTGTAGACTCCTCTTTTCTCCAGTGTTTTCTGACAAAAGCAAGATGAGAAGGATCCCTACTGAGATAACAAATCTCTTGGCAGAAGGAAGAGGGAGTTAAGAATAAAAACTAAGTTCATGTCACATATAATGACCACCAATTACTCCCTCTTGTAGGAAACTGCCAATAACAAACAAACAGGAAAAAATCAATTGCCAATTATTCATTTGCATTATGACAACTACCATAGTACAATGGCAAATACAAGTACTCCATTCTCTAACAACAGAACTCTGAACCCAGAGTGGGGGAAAAAAAACACAGAACCAAAACAATGCTAGAGAACAGAAACATAGATCATCTAGGTTTTTTTCATCAGCTGAAACCTCCTCAGGCATCCCTCTCTTAGCTCCATGCTTTAGGAACAAAATGAGTAACAAATACTGAAAAGACAGCTGGTCACTCTGAGGTGGAACACTGCAGCAGGACTACTGTCAGAAGAGTCTCCACTCATCAGATTGAAAACAAAATAAGCACATTCTTACAAACTGAAAATAAGATGTTGCAGGCCTTAGTCCCACAAATTCAAGTCTGTATTTTGCTCTGTGTGAGAAAACTCAATGCCAAGTCTCCTCCCACGTACAAGATCTCCCAACATATGAATATAGTGTATGGTTACTACACACTGCAATTTATTCCTTTGATGAGGATTATCAGGACAAACACTTAAAATGCACAGGACACACTTACACCTTTTTGGATGTGAAGCCAATCTTTCCCCAAACAGCAATAAAAAACACAAGCATAAAAAGCTTCTCAGCTTTTTAATCACTGCTCCCATGCAACTCTTCTCTCCAAGCTACAATCCTGATAGTTCAACCGCTTATGTTCATGATGGAATATGTGGCCTTTGTGAAGGCACTGTAAACTTTTTATTCTTTTTTTTTTTTACTTTATTTCTACAGAGCAACAGTAAAGAGAAATATTTACAGGCTTAGGACAGCAGTGTCTCCTCATTAAATACTCAGCTATAGAAAAGGATAATGGTAAACAGATACCTGAGCAGACAAGTCTTCACATCCAAGAGCCAGACATATTCAGAGTTCTCAGTCTACTTCAGTGGCAGCAGGGGAGGTCTGTTTGCACGTTTATGAAATTGGGGCTTCCTATAGCATCTCCTTTATGTGTATTTATGAGTAAATGATTTGAGAGATCTATCTGCCTCAGTAAATTTAAATTTGATTGTAAGACTCAGAGGAAGCAACTCCCCCAAAATCTGACAACTTTTTATTCACTTATCACAGCCATTAATCTGAAGGCCATTTAGGAAGTCCAATACACCCTAAGGTTAATATTTCAAGAGGCCTTCCGTTTTTCCCCCTAATTAGCTTCATTCCTTAGCTAATGTCTTCTGATTTACTGGAAAGGAGTCAGGAAACTCCAAAAGTCACCAGAGGAAATGTCATCATTAGAAAAGGATGTGAAGGACATCTCTGGCTGAGCAACACCATGCAGGTGCTGCTATCTTTGGTGGGTGCTGGCAAATCCCCACATCTAACATAGCTCACAGGAGCAGATGCTGTGCTAATTTCAGTTACTTTAGATAAAGCAATGGCTTTCCATTTAAAGCAATGGAAAAGGACAAGAAGTTGTGCCAGAAAAGATAGGATAATATGTTACTGCCAGACATCTCAAAGTCCATCAATCAGGTACAGACAAGACTAACGTAATTACTGACTTCTCTTTTTTCCATTCTTGTGGAGAAGCTGTAAAGGGGATAACAGAAAACCCCCCTCAAGAAAAGATTACAATTGTTACAATGCAGTGAAAGAAAAACAAAAAAATTATTAAAACTATAGCTACAAAATTCACATTACTTCCACATAGTCCATTTTCTGAGGGAAAAAAAAAAACTAAATCTGCTGAGTTCACAGAAACAATTCAACTATGTGATGTTTTATAAAGACATGGAAAGTCTATTTGAACTCTAACCATACAGCATTTTTATTTTTATCTTTTATTCTACTCTTCACTCCAGGAAGAATCTATCTCAGGTTTTTATTCTGGGGACACAACACATCAACACAGCACATAGCTTTAAGATAACTTCCATGTACTTTAATTAATCATAAAAGGAGGAGATGAGAAGTAACAGTCCTCATTCCACTAGCTCATTTATGTACCAAGTATAGATAAGGCCTCTTGCAGATGTCTGGTTTTCTTAGGGTTTGAGTTTATTGATCATGACAATCATCATATTATATATGTTCCTACAAAAGATGTTCAAGCACTTCTGCATTTGAAATCTATTTCATTACTATAATTAATAACTTAAGGCAGGGGGAAGCAGGGTTAGAGACTTCTTGTCAGGAGAATGCGGTCCAGACCTCTGAAAGGCAACTTAAGAATGCCAGCTGGAAATCTTTGGAAGGCAAAATAACACTGTCCTGTCTTGGGGTAAATTTGGGAGAAAATGGTTTTTTGTTTTGGTTTTTTTGGGCTTTTTTGTTTTGTTTTGTCTTGCTTAGATTTCCTTGTCATTTTATCCTCCTTATTTCCTCCTTTGAGCAAAAATGAGGTTTATTTCAGTTCAGGTATTTCTGCAGATCTCTTCATTCACTCATATAATCATTTTTCTCACTATCAAGAGTCACAGAGTACACTAACAGATTTCATCTGCACTGTCTTCGTTCCCACCCTAAACATCCCTGTATGGGCCATTTGCTTAAGATGCTTGTGGGTCCCTTCCAGCTCTGGATATTCTGTGGTTTATTTAGATGCATTTCCTGACACGGCACTACACTGACTTCCACAGCAGCAGAGACAATATAGCTGTAAACTTCAGGGAATGAGACAGCCGTGTAAGCAGCTGGAAACACCCTGATTTCAAAACCTTCTAGCAAGAGGTTGCAGATACAGTTTCACACTTCATTTCTTCTGACACGTCCCCAGAAACACCGCTGTGCATATCCAGTGACAGTACTCGAAACCACATACCCCAGCCACCTCCGAGGCTTTAGTACACTAGCTACTGTTTCCATGAAAAAGAAACATTTTTTTCCCCTGGAAACAAGTGCTCAGTGTTTGCAGGAACAGAGGTCTTTTGTTCAAAAGAGTGGAATGAATGATCAGCAAAATGTGCTTTAACACCGGGAAAAGAGAGAGCTGGAAGTTGAGCTCTTGAGATTTAGAAGGTCACTGATTGCATTCTTTAGACAGCAGGACCTTTTTTTTTTTTTTATGTAGAAAGAAAATATCAGCTTATTGGTTTCTGGTTATATTATAATAGTAGCCTTATTTATGCTTTCTTTCATTCCCTATCACTAAGTCTTACAAGTAAAAAAAACCAACCAGACATTTTCCTGTGCTTTCTGAACTTAAATAATTTTTTCTGATTTATACTTCAATGATTGAAACATATAGTTTTAATTAACCTTTAATGAGTGAAATAAGACCCTATTCTCCTCTTAGAGAGACCCCACTCATCTCTAGATGAAGTGACCAATGATCACTTGATCAATGATTGATTTATTGATTCCACAATTTTGAGAGATTCACTTACATAGAACGTATATAAATATGTATGTGTATATATAATGTGTGTGTATATATATACACACTTAATGTATATATAAATACCTATACATATAATTTGTGTGTGTATATATATGCGTGTGTCTGTGTGTATCTATCCAAGGACTCTTTCCCAGCCCCACGAGGATACATTTTCCCAAAACCATGAAAATCTGCTTACATCTCTGTAGCACAAGAGGCAGGAGGAAGTAATAGGGTTCCATTGCTATAGCAATAAATAGCAAGCAATAAAAACACTTCCCTTGAGCAGCCACGGTACAGTGTAAGTGCAGAAGCTAAAGGAGGAATATTAGGATGAATATAGCTTAGTTAATTGAGGATAAACATACCAGGGGAAAAAAAAAGGGGACTTCTTGAACTTTGTGGTATGCTGACAACAATTTGAAGAGACAGTGAGTAAAAAAACCTACTTAGAAAAGAAAGAAGTGAATCATGTGAAATTCACAGTGGATTTAGTGAAGTGCATAGTCCCATGGGCTAAAGAGATGTGAAGAGAGGTAGCAAGGTTGACTGTGAAAATGAAAGAACTGGACACTGAAGAGTGCCATGGGAATATTGAGGCAAATTCTTCGAGGAACTACTAAAGAACAGAAAGGAAAGAACCAACACAAAGTGAAGTGTATCCTCAAGCCTTGTATTTCATGTATTTCATTTACATTTTTGACCTGGTTCTGAAGAAAGAAAACAAAGAAATGAAGTATCTGCATCCAAAACCACCCACAAACCAAAAAGGAGTTGAGAATAATCAAAATGAACTGTTCAAAAACTTTCTGGTTTTCTGATTTTATAATTCACTTCAGAAAATTTTTTGTGGTGATGTTTATCTGACACTGCCTTTGAGGCTTTATATCTTAATTTCTATTCTTCCTTTTTTTATACAACCTATCCCTTATTCCCATTGCAATAAATAGTCACTTTGAGTTACAATTCCCTTCAGCCAACTGAGCAGGATTTATATATATATATATGTATCTGCACACAAAAAAACTTAATAAAAACAAAATGAAAGTTTGTATTTCATAAGGTACTTTATTTAAGACAAGGGTTTGAACTTCCTTTTTTTTTCAATTTCTAATTGTATTTACCATTTTAGTGTGACACTGTCAGTGGAAAGATTAAAATAAGCTGCAAATATAGTCTTTAAAGATACAAACAGCTGTTTGTTGCATTTTCTATATAAATAATACAACTGGAGTGTCAAAAGAACAGGTTATACTAAGGAGACTTAAAACTCAAGGTTGAAAAGCATTCTGTTTTCAGACAGATACTACTACTTGCTCCTTGTTCAAGACTTTGCAAAGGTCTGCATACACACTCAAATGTCTGATGTCTCAGACTCATCAGATATCTGATGTCTATTTTTGTTACAGCCTGCACTTCAACTAATTTGAATGTCTCATATTAGTGCTCTAATTATAGATTGCATATAATCTGATTACTGTTACAAACATAAGGGTCAAGCTCCTCTTAAAGTTGCCTGGTTTCTTTTGGGTTCTACTGAAACTAGCTGAAAGTGATGTTAAAATAAAATTATAGTATCCTGCAGGTTAATTAAATGGATCTGATACCATTATTTTGGATTATGCTACATGGAAAGCAGTAATTTTACAATTTTGTTTTCAATGGGCACATATAACTAATGGCAACTTAATAAAGTTAGAGTTCATTTTTCTTCACAGCCACAGTTATAACATTTTAATGTCATTTTTTGGTGCAGTTCTCTGGATTCAGCTGCCCCCATCTACTCACCTCTACCCCAGAACACCTTCACTCTTGTTCCTCACTCACATTTTAGTCATTCCCTCCCATGGCATCGTTAATGGTCTACCACCTTCTCCCCTTTTGCCCCCAAAAAAGACTCTGCTCCACCCTTTAAAGTTGAAGTGAAACAAGCATGGTCCCCTTTGGGGTTCAGTGGAACAGCAGGCAGAGCTGTCCTGGGCACTGCAAGTCAGCCAGGATGGCCACTGACCTATGAGGAACTTGGCCAGGCAGGGAGCTGGAGAGCTCCTGAAGCCCTTCCTGATTGACAGGGTCTCACTCCTGCAGGTCATCCTACCCCACAAGTGCCCCTGCTGGAGGTGACTCTATAGCATTCCTTACCAGTGGCGCCAGAATCCCACCCTGTGTCCCTGAAGGTCTCTGCAGCTCCTGTCAACTGCACATGAGCTCTGCTTCTCCCACACCTCCCAGTGCTGCTGCAGCAGGGGCTGGCAGGGTAGAGGAGAAGGAAAGAGGGCAGTGGGAGCATGGAAGGAGAGGAAGCAGGGGAGTTTATTCTGCAAAGGCATCCCCTGGACTGGAGAACCACTGCCTTGTAGGATGGGAGCTGTCTCTAGCTCTAGCAAGCAACCCGCTCCTGAGGGCTCAGTGCTCCCCTTCAGCAGCACCAAACTCATGCAAGGGGTTAGTAACTCATAATAATCAGGCCAGGATTATTCCCTACAAGAACAAATACATTCAGAAGAGGTGTTTTTACAGGTTTAGCAGTACTTTTTTTTTTCTATATACTGCTGCAGAATTAGGAAGGTAGGACTCCATAGCACGGCTCCAAATCCCCCATCACTCTGGGTGGCATGGTACCCTGCCTTTCACATGGACTATGTGCCCAAGTTCTCAGCTCAATGTCCCCCTTTGCTTCCTCTCCATTTGCCTGACAGAGGCTAAGATCAGAAAAGACAGCTTGCTCTGACGTTTCCAGATGGAGAAAGAAGCAGGCAAAGCCAGTCCATTTGGATAGAGGTGGGATGGCCAGCTCACAGAGAGAAAATGCCAGCTCTCCATACAGGAGCAGATGATTTTTTTTCACAGCTCCCTGCTGCTTGGATCCCTAATAATCTGTAGCTAACTGTGTTCATCAGCCTGTGCTCGTCAGGCTGACACGTCCTTCCCTGCAGGTGGGCCATCCCAGAAAGCATCATCCAACTATTTTGCAAAGGCAATAATATTAGGAAAGCAATGGCAAGGAACCTTTTGGTACTAGCAGACTTTGATCATGATAATGCTTATTAAATCTGATACACTGGATGAATACACACAGTTTTATTATTCAGCTAAGGAATTGTATTATAATGCTTATAAATAGTCACATTCTGATATTAACCTTAACCAAGTACTTGGGCTGTGGTGAACGAAATAAAAAAGATGTAGGGAAAAACTTTGAAAATGCTGTCAAGTGAATAGAGCCATGATTTAAGTGATAAGAACATTCAGTCTTTTCATCACATACAGATAGGGTACAGCTAGAGAGAACTGAGTATTCTGACCACCAGTAGCAATATGCCTGCAAATGCAAAAATTTAACTTGTGATTAAAATGTGATTTATATCACTGATGGTGATTAGTCTTAATCAGTTTTAATAACTTTAACATTACAAAGCTAAGTTGTGTATGTTTATTACATGTGATTATTAATTTTAAAAAAATCCTGAAGGGCATGAGCCAGAAAACAAGAGGGAACACTTCCAGACTTCACTTTTACTCTTAAAAATGCCTAAATGATGCAAAGGCATCTGTAACTGTGATTTTAGACATGTAATTCCCAACTACAACTGGGAGAAAAGTAAATATTTTCAATATTCTACAATTGAGCTTTATCTTGAAAAAAAATCATAATATCCAGCACACATTTAAATAAATAACTTGCCAGTGCTCTTCATGGAGTGTTTTTTCATTATCAAGTTATCATGGATTTACTTCCTTGTGGCATCCTAACTTGCATGTCATCCCCCCAGTGATAGGTCCTGTCAGCACTTCATGAGAGAATATTTGTTCTCAGAGGAATTACATATCCAAACAAAAAGGAAAAGTGAGGAAAGAAGAAATTAGAGTAAAATTTTAAAATTGCATTAGCAGTAAACCAGAGGAGATAGTAGAGGCTTCCTACACTTCAGCTATTCATCTCTGATTTCTGGCAATTCCCACAGGATCATATTCATTGACATACTTAGAGGTCTGATATTGTAAAGAGGTGACACTTGTGACAATTTCAGAACATTCTAGTCTATTCCCCAATAAAACTGTTAAGTTCCTGGATGCTTTTAACACTATTCTAAAACAAAACCCTAAAATTTAATTCTGGATGTCTCTGCCTCCATTCCCCATCTAAATCATTCAGGGCATTATTTTACATGGTTATTGCAAGGACAAAATGCTTTAAAGTGAGTAAATTACCCAGATTCTACATTAATAGCAGCAATATTCACTTAATTTAAATAGATCATTAAGAAACACATCCAAAGGCTCAGAAATCCCTTGCATTTTATCTTCATTAACACCCAAGCATCTGTGGACCTGGCAGTGTTTGGTTAATGGTTGGACTTGATGATCTTAGAGGTTTTTTCCAACCTTAATGATTCCATTCAAAGCCAAGCACATTAGAGGAAAGGCATTCACACATCACCAGTTTTGTCTTCTCTGCCTTGTCCACCAACTGCATCTCTGCATAGCCCATTTAAAAGCTGAATATGCCTTCTCCTTTTGTATGCATTTTACAAACATATTTCAACAGCTAATCCTGGACCACAGCAGTGTGCTCTGCTGTAACTCAGATATTTTAAAATGAAGTGTAAGAAATATTTTACTCTTACTACAATTTCCCTATTTCAGATCTGCCCTGGAACATCATCAAGTGTTGCCATAAACTACTGTAAAGCATTGTGTGGACTGAAGAAAGCTGACTCCATCCTAGGCAGACTTCTACACAAATCATCCCCCGCATTTCACTTTTGGCAACATTTGTTGCTGTTCCACTCCCTGTCCTGCCTTAAAACAGACCCAGAATTTAACCAAAGGAATGGATTTTCAACCCCACAGTACTGAGACAATCAAAACAGCACCATCAACTAAATTTAAAAATTAAATAGTAGCTAGGTTTCAGTTATTTAGACAAAATTAAGGAATATAAAAATCTTTAACATCCACAGACTGATAGATTAAAACCATTTGCACTCCATGACAAAATCTATTTCCTTACTTTGTTTACTGCCAGCATGAAGGAACTTTGTCTTTAGAGTGACTTATTAGAAATATTACCAGTGATTGTATTCAAAAATCAATTCTTGCTGCAAATATTAAAAAAAAACCCCACTAATTAAAAAGCTATATTGGCAAAATAAAGCTGGCCTAATAGGATCCTGGAAGAATCAATCACTATAATCATCTGCTGCCATAAACTCTATGGGAAGATTACAAATGTGATGCTTCAAAGGAGGGGAAAATTCTTTTAAAATATAATTTGAACTTTACTTCTGAAATACCATGACCATCATGATCCATCACCCACAGTCACTGCCCAGGCCTACAATAAATCAAAGCTATGATTCAATGGTTACAATCAATCTCTTGAGAGCAAACGGTGCTGCCATGTCCAGTACATGCATTTCAGATTATTCACGATGAAGGGCGTGTTAGTAAACGGCAAACAAAAAGTTGATAGAGAACACACAGGACTAATAAAACCTTACACAACAACTAATTAAAGCAAGCAGACTGAAAAAGACAGAAAAGCAGCACAGAGATGCAGCTGAAGCAAAGCTGCATGGCCTGAGGTGTATGGGAGAGCGTGATCGTTTAGACATCAGGAGTTAAAACCTTGCTCAAGAGAGATATTATATACCACTCTATCAGAGGAAGCAAATGACCTTGGAAGAACTTCTAGCTGTGAGAGTTATTCAGGTAGAAAAAATGACCAATTACCAAAATATAATTGGTGGCTGTTTTGCAGGAGCCTCAGAAAGCAAAGGTCCTGGGAATGGATTTTATACAGGAACCAAGTTATTCGCCCATTTTTCAGCTTGAGAAAGGTCCATTTCAGGCTACTCATGCTTTCAAAGAAGAATTCAATTTAAAAAATCAGACCCAGTTAGCCCTATAATACAGTTTAAGTCTAATGTAAACTTATAGCAAAAGAAAATCTCACTATGTATGTCCAAAAGATATCCACAGGTAACATCACGTTAGATAATTTGCCAAGCTATTCCAGAGACTTTTTAACCAGAATTTTTATGTCTACAACCATGTATCTTACTACTAGAAAGCATTTTGACAGTTTTAGTTGCTGTGTTGAAGAACCACCATAGACAAGGTGCTTTAGACAAATACCTGATGCAAAGACTTTACCAGGATAGATGATTTTATACTTGCACTTTCAAAAAGTAAATCTAAATTCAAATTCAATAAGTGGAATAAATCTTCTTCAAGGTGTGCTCAAATAGTTCAGGCCATCTGTTTGAAGTCTTCGACTTCCATGCAATAAATTGTGAGAGGCAAATCATGAAGCACTGTCTCAAATGAGTCTAACCTCCATTTACCACAGAGGCTGAACTTTTAATAGCAGAATTGCTATAATTTCCTGTGAGGAATTAGAATGGCTTTTCTCCAGTAAACTGTAGATGTCTATTAAACAAAGTTATGGTGGGAAACAGAAGACGAACATTTAAATTCAATGTCAAGAGTTTTCACTTTAATTAAAGCAATTTCCAGTTTAAAGGAAATTAATATCCAAGAAAGGATTTAAAATTATTCCTTCCCTTCAGAAGCAGCACTAAAATTCAGTTAGGAGTGAAATATGATTACTTCACTTCAAGTCTTATAATTTAGAATAAAAAAAGAAAATTCCATTGCATATTTATTTGGCAGTAGCTCACCAAATAAGGTATCAAAGTCCTTAACAGAGTTCTAAAATTCCAATTTCAGCTTTGCTGCTTTCCCTCATTAACTATAGATCAGTGATAATTATAGTGCCAACCTAGTTGTTCTACATTTTCTTTCTTCAAATTCCAAGTATAAATATCAGTGAGGAGTATCACTATATTTTAAGATAGGAAGAAACTACAAACTCGCTGTCTGCATAAAGGTCATCTCACCTCTTCCTTTTCTAATTCAAAATGAGACATTTAAGAACAGACAAAATACAAAGTTCAAACATAATAAGAGGGCTAAATACCATTCCAACTCTGTCTCCAATTACTGTACACAATAAGCATTAATATTAATAGGAGTTTAGGGAATCCAACTAAACAACAACATAAGCATGAAACTCCCATCATCCCTGGAAGGGCTGTCTTGTAAAATTCTGATTGTCATTTTGACTAGAATAATAGTGTAAGAGAATTTGCTATCCAAAGTGATACATGCTCATAAATTTCAGCAAATTGGCATGTTCTAATAAGACATTTTTCTGCAGAAAAGCCATAACATTTCTGACCTGCTCAAATGCTAACCCGTCTTCCAGTATCCTTCCCACGTGGTATTTCTTTCATCCCCTTCTCTCTGGCTGAACTGCAGAAGCAGTTTCTCCATCCTCTTTCCTGGAGACTTTAATGTCTGTACATTGGGTCAGCCAAAAAGTAGCTGCTCCTTTCTTCATAATGTTTTTACTGTCCTCTGTCAACACTGTGATTTATTCTCCTTTTGATGTTGAATACGTACTCTTTTGAGCTTTTCTAACAGCCACTGCACTTTTTCCAGTCCATAAAAAATGCTGGTTATTTTCCTGCTAGACTGTATCACCCCTGTGAGGAAAACTTCCAGCAGCACAAGCGATAGTCTGTTAGTTCAAGTTTGGAGCGGTGTCCTTCCTCATGCTGTTCCCTCTCCATTTTCTACTCCACTCTTTTGCAGTGTTACCCTGAATGAGCTACACCAAAACCATCAATTTCATCTGGCAGTGTGCATGTTCCTGATATCTACCCACCTGTACCTCTTGCTGCACTTTCAGGAACTTCTAAATTGGAAATTTCTAATACTAGAATTTTATCCTTTCAGACTACAGCACTTTCCTGACATGAGTCTTGTTTACAGAAAAGCCAGAAATCTGTGAGAAATATCATCATTAATTACAGATGCAGATGTGTGCATGTTTTTCTTAAACAAGAAAATTAATACACTCCCATGTATTTCATTTATACACATCTATACACACACAGGCATTCTCTCACTGCATTTTTGTGTTACTTTAAAAAGTTCAAAAGAAAGTCTGGTAACAGTTATTTAATGTCTGGGAATTCAACAGCAATTTGAGATAAACAAAAGCTACTGTCACCCCTAATGCAGAATGAGTGATATTTCAGCTGTTATCAGTGGGTACCCCTTCATGGCCCACCTGTGGCACTGAATAGAAAGGCACCTGAACTGTCTGGGACATGGCCCAGTGCACACCCTTCAGCTTTTGCCATTCTCACAGTGCCAAGCTCACAACAGTTTCTCACCACAGTGTTTAGATCTGTCCTCAGCAAGGTGGAAAGTAAAGATGCACCTGCGAGAGCATCCAATTCTACAACTCAGAGAAGTTTGTAGAAAGGTAGCACAAAGCTTATTTTACTAATCAAAGTTGCATTAAATGCACCAAATGAAGGAATTTTGTGAGATCCCAGCTTTTCAAAAGTTATACGCACCCACTTTTAAAAATAACATAGCAATATGAGCAATAAAGTCCTCATTTGGAAAACAATACTGTACAGAATCAGAAAGCTATCTCTCTGCTAAGGAGAAAAACTCTCAAGGCCTTTAATCTCCCCTCAATCAGATACCATGATTCTTTCATGGTTTTTTCTATTTTAGATGAAACAGGAAAAGTAAAGGGTAAACTGGACCACTTCAAAGACCTATTATCTACTTATTACATTAATGACTTTGGCTCAGTGTGCAATTTCTAGTGGATTGCTCCTGAAAATAGTCCTGCACTGATCAACTCCTGGAAGGAAATATGACCCCCAGCAGCAGCAGCATCAGTGAGACATAACTAACACCGAGCTGCTCTGTTTCTTGGGTTACTCTGTAGGCAGCCACATCACAACCCTGACCTCTCCAAGTAACAAACTCCCTTCCTTCAGGATCAGGTATGAATCCATCAGTAGTCCTGGCCCAGGAAGGACACCCTCCTCCTTTTATAAATTTAATTAAATTTATATATTTCATCATTTAAGAACAAATCTATGAGTTAATATACAGAGCTCACCACTGATTGGAGCCTTTTTAATAAGGCCCCTTAACAGTTGCTTTTCAAACTATTCCTCCCTAAAAGTTTTATTTATTTGGAAAAGCCTTGCACACTCCAGGAATTCAGCAACTAACTAATGATTGGAACTGAAACATTTATGCCGTCCTTGTCACCATGGTACCCAGCACATCCCAATCATCTACTTGATGATTCCTTCCTGTTTGCTTATTTCAAGCATGGTGGTCCAGCATTCTGGTCCAGCATTCATGAAGAAACTTCCTTTTTCTGGCTTAAACATATAATACTGAATATTTCAACACTAGCTCGCAAACACTTAGCTCTACAGTTTCCACAGATTCGTACATTTAAAAATGAAGGCAGAGGTTCGAAAATGTGAGGCTAGTATCACCTGTCTGACCACATCAGGTCTTACTGCTGGCTGTGAAACAGCCTCTGAGCGTGTAAGCCCTTTCAGTAGTGCTAGAAAAACACCCTCTATACTACATTATCCTGAAGATAAATAGGACCACACCAAATGAGTCAGTAAACAAGTAACACAGATAAAATTAGATTAACCCCTCAGTGCAACATCTTGCAGGGGCTTCCTAAACAAATTGTTTTACAGCCTCCATCCCTTCCCCCCATCACTCCACCAACTCACGCTTCACATCCTCCAACCTCTACCACCTCACAGGTGCACACTAATGGTCCCTCAGCATATGGCAGATATACAGAGACTAAATCAATCTCCCTTTTCTCCCTGTCTCTTTCCCCAAAATGAGGTCAGACTTAACAGAAAAATACCCATTTTTCTCTACAGTACTGAACTATGCAGTGCCTCGGACAGGACAATATCATTTCAAGAGCAGGGAAGCAGGGCTGTGCAGTCACCTGTGCACATAACTGCTCACACCCACTCCACTTCCCTCTGTGGGACTGCCATGCTCCCAACGTGCAGCATGCACAACAGGAGCTCAGAAGGATTCCTTCCTCTTTCATATTTTTACTCCCTGTCATGGTAATCATGGAAGGCAGGAACTCAGAAGGAAAGGAAAAAGGCAATACATGCAACTTCTGCCAGATTAATTTCTTTTCAGGCTAGTGGGGAGTCTAAAAAAATTTTAAAAGCATGATTCACTTCCTATTATTCACTGTGAGATCCATTCAATTACTGCTCTAACAGTACATCAGAGCAAGGATAGCTCAGACACAGGGAAAGGTCAGTCTGACCTCTGCTTCTAAAGTCTGCCTAACATGTGCTTCCAGATCATTCTCTTCCAAATGCAAAGGCAAAGAATGCATACACAAGTGCAGAATGCAACTTTGCAGCTGAGGACCCGCTCACTCCAGGTAAGAGGGGAGATATGAATTTTATAAAAAGAAATTACAGAGGATATTTGCATAGTATTTGTTGTTGGAAATAAACTTGATTTGAGGAGTTTGTCTTTAGATACAAAACAACCTTTCAAGTTTCCTATCTTGCTAAAATGCAGTTTACTGTGGTCTCCAGTATCCAAACTAATTATTCCTAGCTTCAATAGCATCCAATGGGTCTTGGATGTTCTCAAAGAACTCACAGAAGAAAAACTAGCAAAATGTACTGGGAAAGGGGAAAACAAACCCCCAGCTGTATTTTCTGTATTTTCATTTTCCCTCAGTCCTAGAAGGAGCACACCTTGTGGTGGATCTTTCCAGGCTGGGAAGGTGCCAGGGGGAAGAAATGTCTTGCAGCAAGTCTTCCACACAGAGCAGTTTAGGTCAGAGACTTAGGGGTCAACTTCTGAACAAACTGGGACAACAAAAATGTTGATGGAGAACCATGAGGATGACCTCTCAGAGGGAGTCAGAGAATAGATGCACCACAGCACCAAAAAGCATACTTGCCATTTTGCATAGTTGTCTCATACGTGCTCATATCTTCCTGTCTTGAGGAAGTGAGCTTGGCTACAAAAATAAGGGTTAAGTTTTTCCTCTTCAGTGGTGAACCAGCATGGAAACCTGAGGATAAAGACTGAGCAATGGAGACAAACACCATTTCACCTTGTGAATTTCAGTTTCTGGAGCCTTCTCCAGCCCCCACTAGCATAGTCCCCTCTCTCTTTACTGAATCCTTACCTTGATCCCTGTCCTTCCAGAGCTTCCTGGCCTCCCAGCTTGCCTCCTGGTCCTACTCCATCTGTATTTTCACTCCCATTCAGGTCCCAAACCACCTCTGTCCCACAGCCCACTGAGACTCTCAAGGCAAAATACAGAACTAAAATTGGTACCATTACCTCTGTGTAAGACAAACTTGCTTCTCAAAGAAAGAAACTGCTTGTGTTAGCATGATAGATCATATTCTATGATTCTCTGACAGCATACAGATTTTGGGCAGGGCAGATGCAAAAACAATGCTGACTTCAAACAGAAGGAAAAAACAAGTACATACCATTTATGACAGCTACAAATGGTGGACAGTTTTGTAAGCTCTGCCCTGATCTCTTTTCATGCACATGTGCCAATTCTCCTTTGGAGCTAGCAGGCAGCCCCCCATAAGAAGAAGAATAATACACTTGAGGCCATCAGAGAAGAAGTTCCTCAGTTTTAACAAGACTGTGTGTCTATGTTGTCTTTTGTAAACTATCTTCACAGCTGGAGTCAAATTACATTGCCTATAAGGCACCCACCTTCCTAAGCACACCAAGTGTGTTTCAGTGTGCACCTGGATTAAAACAAAAATTGAAAAGTTCCTTTTGCACTGCACAAAATGGGAGGCTCTGTTAGAGGAGCAGTTCTCCAGCTCAGAGGCTGGGCAGGCCACAATGGACCACATGTCCAATAAGAAATGGCATTTGACTGTCTGCGCTGTCCACTCTGAAGGCTGCTGCATGAAGCAGCCAAAACTCTCCCCTCCAAAGACAAAATCCATCAATTTCATTACACAGCATCCTCCTCCAGTTCAAAAGACCAAAGCTCGACTGAGTTTATCAAAATGCCTCTTCTGCTTGGCAGGTTGGGTACAAACCAGCAGACATATATTAGAGACTACTGGCAGTTCAAGGGAAACATAAATAACAAACAATTGCACCTAAAAGGACATTTAAGGGTTCTAGCATTCCCCAAGCATTTAACCACAGTTTGGCTCTTAAATTATTAATATTGCAAAGGACATTTGCAAAACAATTGTATCTGATTTAAGAGGCAAGCTGCAATCTGCTGCTGCTGATTCCCTCCCCTGTAGTTACACTCCTGTATTTTGACACAGTCATTATTTTAGCTCTAACCAACGATGCCACTAAGTGACAGCTACGACTTCAGGTGAGGAATTTATAACAGCAGCCACTCATTACAGCAGCACAAAACTTTGGAAAAAGGTGAGAGGAATGGTTTTTTCCACATTTCAACCTATTTTAATGCTTCAACCCACTTAGTCTTGATCTTGCTCCTGAGTTTTACAATAACCCACTGTGTCAAAGGGCAGTGGTTGCACTGTGCCAGGCTGCAGTGCAAGGTTAGAGGAAACTACTGAGTTTCAAGTGAATCTTTTAGAAGTCATTACTTCGATCAGTGCTCCTCAAATCTCAGCTAGGAAAAACCAAAACAACAGCATTCAAAGATTAAAGATTTCCACTTACTCCCTGAATAAAAACAGCATAAAATGCTCTAATGCAAGCTGCTACTGTACTCTTTTCCATGCCTCAGTTTTGATCCACAAGGATCATTTTGTACAAAGTTCATTTATTCACCTCAGTTAAGGGTCCAACATATATTTAGTTCCAGGTTCATTTCTACTATGAGTTTTTTTACTAAAAGCAAAACTCATATGGATGATTAAACCTGTGTCACATACTTCAAATATTAGTGTTTACCACTGCCTTGTAAGGACAAGAAGCTATCCAGTTGATAATAGAATGTTCAGTGCTGCAAATGAAAATTTAAAAGCATTCATACATCAAAGAGTTTGTATCTTATTTGTAAAATAACAGAAGTACTCAGACCAGATACAATGACATTTTAAGAATATGGAATTTTCTAATTCACACCAGTTGTTTTACTAGGAGCCAGCAATCCACCTCAGTAGTAAAAACTGCTATAAAAATCTTTATGAGCTGTTACAAACTGGCCTAATTATCAGAAGATTCTTGAATGCTATTTGCATGAATCAAAGATAGATAAATGCTTAACCCAAGGCTTTTATAGGGCAGTAAACCACTATTTATCAACAAGTTGAATGTAAATGACCCCAAAGAAAACAGGAAAAGGAAGGGAAAAAAAAAATCAAAAAACACTTAGAAATCATCAGCAAGAAAAACTCAAAGTATTTACAGACCCTCAGGTGTTTATAATAATAAAACCAGACAGAGCTGAAAGTAAATTGAAAGGATCTTAACTTCTTAGACACCAGCAAAATATAGTAAGACTTTATTGCATTACTTACACAGCACTGCCTCACGGAGTAGTGGTGCTACTCCACCTACATGGTACTGAATTTTTAGTTTAATTACTTCAAAGTCAAACCAGTGGTGAGAATTTTGGTTTGCCTCTGAGGGCAAAACCCACAGCCAAAAAAGCAGAGAAGTGAACAAAACCGAATAAAATCACCTTCTATGTTTGGAACCATCTCACAAAACGAAACACCTTCCTTGGTAGATGCATACATTTCACATCAAATTAGATGTCTACACAGTCTGTCTGATTCCATGTTTCAGTATTTAGGAAAGCAGTATATAAATATTTAGCACATTTGAAAAACATACAATTCAAATTTTATGAAATGTGTTTAGAGAGTTTAAACAAACAATACTGGTCATAAATTTTGGTTTGCTTTATTCAAGCCAATGTGTTCCTCTCCACACCCTACCAATTATACATCATCCAGATTGCTTGTGTTTGCTCACACACATTTCTGCACATGTATATGCAAATGCCTAAATGGAAGTTTGTGCAATATTCAGTGGGTTTGTGATTTCATAACAACTGCTTCTAATCACAGTTATTACCATTATTTATTACTCAGCTCATACCCCAGGTGTGCATGGTGCCTCACAGGTAAACAAGACAGATGTTGGAGCTAGACAGCTGCCTGCACCAGCCTTCATACTGCTGAGGAAACAGCAAGCACTGAGGCAGTGACAGGACTAAAAGAGTGAAGATCTCTTTAGTGAACATAAAGATATGTACATACAACTAAATGCAGTTTTAACAAACTAACCTTGTTCCACAGCACGCTTTATCTGTTTAGTTACTACAGCAAACCCTTGCAGTGTTCTGAAAAGAACAGGTGGCAGTGGTCTTTAAGGCAGGACTTTCACTTGCCACACCCCTACCCTGTAACTCAGAATTCCAGTTTTCCAGTCACAAAAGTTCCTAGTGATATAACTGTGATGGAGCCATGCAAATTGTGGTCAGACTCAAAAGCTAGAGGAATACCCACTTCTCTGTTCTTTACAGGTGTCAAAATTGGGCATCTGGTTTAACAGGTGCAATAAATAAATGTCTTTTATTAATGACCAGGGCCTGGCAGGAAGCACTGTCTTCATATGATACCTGACCTTGGAAGCATCCATGGGTGGCCTATAAGAGAAATTTGTATCTTCTCCTCCAATCCATTCAGCCTCAAAGGCAGGGAACGGACACAGATCTCACTTACCCTAACACCAACACTGCTTTCTCTAGCGACTGCCAAATTACCTGAAGACACCCCAGAACTCTGGAGAACAGTGGGTGTGGTTTGGCTTAGGGCTCTTCCCCAAGTCAAGCAGCCAAGAGCAAGAGCTTAGAGTGCAGACTGAGTTGCAGTGCAGGAAATGCACAACGCACTCACACCCGCCTGCCTCACTGTGGCCAGTGCTGCACCAAGCCTTCCTCAGCCACGTGCAGCAAACAGACATCTCCAAAGGCCTCTGCTTCCAGTATCTCTTCACTTCAGAAAATTAACACCTTGCAAAGAGCAAAACAGCCCTTCATCTTGTCAAGTAGGCAAGCATATGCCACTTTTCAATGTAATCATTATACTCGTGTCCACGTTACCACTAATGTAATGACAACAGAAAGCTCTGACATAGTCCACCCTCATTATTAAAAGATGTATAAAATAATACCAACCTTATCTTTCTAAACCAAACCAATAGAGTACATCTCACCCTCTTTTTAATTTTACAGATGATAAAAAATATTGTTGAGTTGGGGTTTTTTTGTTTGTTTTCCTTTTTTTTCAGTGTGCCTCTAGCAGCATACCATGTTACCTCCACAGGTTCTCCTTCTATTGTGGTTATTAGAAAACCAGTGTTTGGGTAGGTTATCTCTTCTTTCGTTGTTTAATACCTTACCATTGTTGTTTACAATAAGAATTCCAAATAAAAATAAAATTTTATTGGACTGTATTATAAAAATCTTCCAATAAAGTGTCCTTGCCTGAGGCTAAGCATTTACCCTGGCTTTTATTCCTCTCCAGATTTTTACAAGATCCCTATTCAGCCTCCAGCAAAATCACACCAGTGAATGCACAACAGCTGATGATCAAGATTAATTCTTTTCTTTCTAGTAGCTGGACAACACTTTGATTTATGTTGTTGGTATGCAAGTTATCTATAAAATTACTTTGTGGCAATATTATTAAGTTGGAGAAGTTTCAAATGCCAATGCCCTTCTTTTGTATTCCTTCCTGGTTTGACCTGTTATTTCCAAACATATCTCTTTCCTTTTTGGCATGATGAGCAAGTCAGATTCGGAAGGATGTTTTCTTTGTATTTCTTTCACTGAGACTGAACAAGGTAGTGAGCCAGCCAGCACCCCTGTACACTGTGTGTTCTGAACAGAACACACATCAGAGCAAGGATGTAGCATTCCCCTGAAGAATGGGAGAGAAAGGCAAAAAAAGGTAAGAAAAAAGCTATGTTAGGTCTGACGCATTTGCCATTTTCTAACTTGGATGGCTATAATAAACCACTTGCTATTTAACATTCTACAGCTGGAAATATTTGACATTTGTCCCTTGTTGTTTGAAAGAATCCTGTTATATCCTGCTATTTCTCTCTATGATCTATGCAATTAAATTTCCAGTGGAAGTCAGTTTGAGAACTGGAAGAATTTGCTTTCACTTATGGCCTTCAACTGCTCTACATGAACTCCACACCCTTCCCTGCCTACCAAGGGTGCAGAGAGCCACACAAAGTTCTGTGGAGAGAGGTTAGCACCACATCATGCTGCCCAAGGTGAATACAGTAGTTCTACTGCACACAATGTCAGGACTTTTTATTTAGGATTGCTACATTTCCATTTGCACAGCCATCACCAGAAGAGGCACAGAAAAACTCATGGCTTGTACTTTCTTTGAAACGTTACTACCAACTTTATCAGGAGTAATGACAAAAAAGCCTGGAGTTTCAGAGTCCAAAATTCAAACCATATTCTGAAGATTCTTGGACATCCATTTAAATGTAACGAAAAAATCCAGAGCACCTCAAAGAACAAAGAAATTATGCAGTCATATGCCATCTAAGAACCAAACAGTGTTATAACTTGGAAATTTTATTTGTGGAACTCATTCAGTATTTTCTGTAGTCTCTAAAATTAATTTCCACACAAAAGAAAAATCAAAACAACCAAAAAAAAAAAGCCAACAGTAATATAAAGGCTAATTAACTATCCCCATCTGTTCCCATCATTAACTGAAGCTTTTGATTGTCAAGACTTTTTAGGAGCAATTCAAACATCTGCAAAGAGGTATCTCATGACATTTGAGATAAAACACGGGGTCTGCAAGTGACCCCTGCCTGTTTTGTGGTGGCCTAAGGGAAGATGGTGTAGGTGGGCACTGCAGACACCCCAGACATCTAAAACTAGCTATTTTTAAGAATATGGAGTTAATATCTCCATATTTTCACAGATTATACAAAAGCAGTTTAACAAAACCTCAGTTCACAGAGCCATGCATGACAAAACTCTAGTCAATGTGTCACAGTTTGATTAAACAGTGGTATTAATCAGGCACTCAAAGCACTCTCTAATTTAAGGGTCCATGGAAATCCAAATTAAGATGGTGATGGAAAAAACATTCTGTCACTAATAATGTAAAGTAAGGGATAATTAGTGCTCTCCAATTACTTTCAGAATAACATAATATTTTTTTCTGTACTTAGAAAATAAATGATTGGGAATGTATTGATTTACTTATTTTGATCTCAAAATGAACCAACTTCATGCAAAATTTTTAAGCTGCAAAGAGTCAATCCCCACTTGCTGCCTCACTGGGAAATTTGTCAAATTTGTCAAATGCTCAAACTTTCAGGGTTTCGTCAGATTCTGAACAGAAAAAACTCTCCTATGACAGACAGATGTGCAGCAAAGTTGCCATTCTGTGATTCTTTGCTCTTTAACAGCAGAAAGAGTACTGGAAGGTGAAGAAGAAAAGTTGGAAGACAAGTCCAAGTCCAGTAACTAGCACATAATACATGGTTTCCAGCTCTACAGGTGCATCTCCCCTCTCATTTTCTCCCTATATGATGCAGACCTAAAGAACTACTTCCTTCTAAAGAAAGAACATGTTCTTGTTCAGTGAAGAAGGGGAAAGGAGAGCATTCTAGACTGGCTGATAACCCAGCTAAAAGAAACAAAATGCCAGATTGTCTTGAAGCTATGCACACCTTCTGAATCCCCAAAGTCTGAACATTCAGGACCCCATCCATTGTTATTCTGCAGTCCTCTGCTAATCATTTTACTTAATTGAAAAAGCCTCTTGGAACCAAAAATTAAGGGTTTTCCCTCCAGCAGAGTAATTTTTCATTTGTATGCTTTGATGACTACTTGCTTAATTAATCAAATCTGACTTAAAAAGAATAATTGTTGCTCTGTTTACTTTTTTCTGATACCTCTGTAGCACTCACTTCTGACAGGAAGGTAACTGTAACCTCTTCATCTGCACATATGCACAACATGAGGGCAGAAATATCTAGCCTTGAGTCTGGAGGTTTAATCCTGCTGGTCAGAGAGCAAAATAATCATAGACACAAAAAAGAAGTATTCCCTCCACCAAGCTTTTTGATAGTCTGAGCAGACACTTGAAAGTAATTCAAATACACCACGAATTTGGCATTATTCATGTTTTACTATTTTCAGCTGGGTCACTTTTATAATCTAATCAGCTAAACTTTGTCTTCTGAAATCATTTTCAGAATAAGAACGACATAATTCTCTATACTCATTCCACAAGACAAGCCATGTGTCAGCTCAGAGGATCTGTGGATAATAGGGGATAAATTGCTGCCAGGCTGAAGGCGGAGCCGCCCCGTGTGGCAGTGTCAGAACGGTCCAAAGGGCAGCACATTGAAGAGAGGCCCCCTCACAGCTGGGCTGGCTCATCTAAAGGGTCTTTTACAGCATCAAGGATTCTATAACACTAATATTGCCAATACACTCTAATTCTGACCTCAAAAATTCTGGCATGCCAGGCTCCTAATTCTCTTGGGGTGACTTTCACGCAAATTTGTGATGACTTTTAAGCCAGTTTGGGATAGATGAAAGATGTTTGATTGACAGTGATGTCAATGTTTTACAGCAGACCTGCAGGGGACACTGGCAGGGCAGTTGAAGCTAGAACAGCATGAAGGCTGTCTCGTTTGCTCAGATAAGCTTATTTCTGGGACAAAAGATTAGTCGCCTCTAATGCCCCATACTGGTTTCTCTAAACCAGGATTTGGGAGGTATTAGCCACTATGTAAATAGCCCAGCAGATTTTAACATGTTAGAGCATGTAGAAGACACACTGCCCTACCTACACTGAAAAAGGCAAAGTGAAAGTAATTCACATTAACCTGTCTCTTCCAAATCCTAGACAACCTAACACAGAGTTTTCATGATAATGGCTGGACAGACAGCTGTCCACTGGAAAGCTAACTTTTCATCCAGTCATCTTGCATTTTTCCAGCAACAAGTTAATTACTACGACTGCAATTTAGCATGACAAAATGAGTACATAAAGAAAACCCCTCGCCAATTTGCAATTCAAAATGTATATATTGTAGTATATAAAAATACATTATCACAAATTGAATCACACAAACTAAAGCATTATTAATAATGGCAGCATATTTTCTAGTGATGTTTAAAATTCATAACCCTTTTCCACCTGTTTGTCTCCAAAGTCAATATAACTGAATTTTCTCTCCATATGCTTCACTAAAGAAATTATTTTCATTCTAATGAAAAGAAAAAAACAAACTCTGCCCTTAAAACTGGTAGATGTCTTTCTGCAAATGTGCTAATAGTAATATTTCCATCTTAAAGCATGAGTTTCAGTTTGGTGGGGTTCTTTTACCACTGATTTTTATCCTTTAAATTGAATTGATTTTTTTTTTTTTTTGCTGACCTTTACAGTATAAATGTCACTGTCAGATAAAATAACTGAACCCAGTAATCCATGCCCAGACTGGAAAAAACCTTTGACTGATTTCAACATGATATATCACAGTCTAATAAGAACCCAACTGTATTTCTTTGACAAGCAAGTTCCTTTCCCTTAGTCTGATTCAGGTGGCATACAAAACTCAAAGTTTATACTGGGGACATATTCTGAGGCTGACACTGGTTGCTAGTTGCCATGGAAATAATAAATTATGAACGTGGTATATGTGGTGCCCTCTCTTCAGTGCACAGGTAACTGCATGCAGCACACTGTTCCACCAGGATGCAGGAGCAAGGGAAGGCACCAGCATTTAATTTTTCCTGAGACAAACACTAAGAGAAACTGAATCCCACATTGCCAGAAGTCAGACAAGCTAAAAGCTGTTATCGTTTTCTGCATGCATTTAAATTTAATACCTGTGCAATTCCATTCTTCTAACCCACCTCATTGTTCATAACATGGAGGAAGCCAAGAGATCTCTCTCCTGCCACATAATTTACCTGGAAACTTCTTATTTCCCACAACAGCTATCAGATTAGACCTTTAAGTAATTAGATTGAGCACAAGCCCTATTTCTGGTGTGCTTTCTGCAAAGGGCTTTATGGAAATAGTAAGTTTGTCTATTCACTGTATAGTCACTGAAACATCTACATATCTCAGCAGGGGGAAAGAAACTTCTCAGCCTGCTTGCACCCCTGTCAAGCTTCATTCTTATTGCTTTTGGTCCACCCCCTCCCTTTCGCCTCTGTCAAGGCTGTTCCACTGCAGTGAAAAGTAGGCAGGATACATGGATCCAAAGAGACAAAGCACAAACAGTCATTTTAACCCATTAGGAGGTAAAGCTCTAGTTTGAAAAAAGGGACAAGTGGTTATGAGTACAAAGCCTGCTCAGTTTCCTCTTTGCCAGGGCATGACACCAGCCACAGGTCTGCAGCCACAGGTGTGCCCTGCTCCTTTGGGCAGTGGGGAACAATCCAGAGCCCAAAGTCACAGCACTGGCTGGCTCTGCCAGCAAGGCAGCAGCAAGGCTGTGCCTCTCAGAAAGCACTAGTTTGGGATCCCAAAACAAGCCTAAGCTGACATGAGCCCAAATGCCCAGTTCTATGAAGACAAGGACATGCTGGGCATGTGCTAGAAGGGAACATTTTGTGCCTGGCAAACTGGTGAAAACATTGGGAGTTTTCAGTGTGTATTCCTGATACACCAGCTACTCTGCCCTGTTGACTCCATTCAATCAAAAGATTTCTACTCAGGCTTTAAAAATATTCAAAAACCACTGGAACTTAAGGCTGGAACCTCATTTATCTGCTTCATTGGCTCGGTTATGAGCTTAACTGGAGCTTTATGAATGATGTCAGTCCTTCCTGGAGAAGGCAGAGAGGTTGTACAGGGTGTTCAGTTGGAGCAGCTGCTTTTTCAATCAAGAGATACTTAATTAAGCAGAGAGGAAAAACGAAGAATACATAATGTGCAGAAACAGGCTAGCTAAGGGTTTAAGCCAGGCATGGAAAAACAAAAAAAAAAGTGAGCTTGCAAAAAAAATATACCCACCTATCTTTTGTTTTAAGCTGGTTTCTAAAGGAAACCTCTGAGTGCTGTGAAGCATGTTAGAAGCACAACAGTCTAGAATTAAGGAAGGACACTTGGGGGAAAAGCAGTCTATAGTGCACTGTGATCAGGAATGTCTGCTCCATGAAATTTCAGGACAACAATTAATGTTCACTTGCACAAACATACAGCTCTTTAAAGCAAATGAAGCATGAAGGAAACCCAATTGCACTAAGCACAGGAATGATCTGAACATACAACAAAAGTCAGTGATCTTGCTGTGCGATAATGTCATGCTCTGTGCCTCCTACCAAATCATGGGTCTGTTTAAATTTATTACCATTTTTAAACATCCTTTTCTACATTTAATTTCATTGATACATGAGGAGAACTCTCGTCTGATTCTTAATGAATTCAGCACTTTTACTATTACTGATGAAATGCCTACAGACTCCCACAGCCCAGGCAAGCAAGAAATCAAATGATCGCAGTAGGTGCAGCAGGCTCTCATCTGCCTCCAGGCATTCACAAGCCTCTTATCACTGGAAATGCCTGCTTGAGGTTGCACCAGAGTAGAGTTAAATCCTGCATTTTCATCACAAACTCACCTAATCTGGGCTTGCACATGGCATGCAGTTCCTCCTCTGTCATGGTGGCTTAGGTGTGCCTTTTGGGACATTAGCATGGGCTGTGACATGTGAACTGAAAACACAGGTGGCAATTACAGCTTATCCCCACAAACTGCTCAGGCTTGTTTATACTGATGGGGTGCTCAGCTCCACTCACATTTTCGTACCTGAGTCCCCTAAGCTAAAAAACTACTCTAGCTACACTGTAAACCTACATTGCAACTATTCCACAAAAAGAAATAAAGAAGCAACTCCTGTAGCATTAGTCTCCCATAGAGGAAAAGAGGCATAACCAAGTAAAGAGAACTTTCAAATAAGGTGAACCTGTAAGTAAATTGATGTACGAAAATATTTAAAACTATACTACACCATTATTACCATGACCTTTCCATATCTTCAACATAAAAGAACGTTTTAAAGTAGACTATCTTCCTCTCTACAGAGCTGACATAAAAAGGCTGTCTGTGGCTTTTTAAAAACTTTTATACATCATAGACATAAACCATATTACAATTGGTGCTAGACAAACATCTGGGCTGCCTCTGCCCATATAGCCATCATTCACTAATGCACAGTTGCTACAATTTCTTTCTCTACTGTAAAAACTGGAAGAAAAACATAAACCTCAAGAATAGATACATCACTTGTTTCACGTTTTTAATATCTGCTTCATAATCACCAGCAAGGTAGCCATGGTCCAGACTGTTTTGACAACAATTTATCCCAAGTTTACCACTTTAAAATTGTCTACACACAATCAGTTCACATTTACCCCTCAGAGCTGACTGCTCCTGAATAATTTCAGGTATTTCTACATCTATTCCACATCTCACAGTCATCTCAGAGATGACTCAGTTTCAGTGCCAATCAATGGCTTCAATTGTTCACATTATGAACAGAACCGTAAAATTAACATTAACAGCTGAGAATCCATGGAACTGATAAAATCACTTTGATGTAATGGTGAGTAACCATTGCTGAACCTCTCCACAGGAACTGGGCAGGGAGGGATGGGTTAATCATGCGTAATTCCACTGAGTATTGCAGACTAAATACCTGTCAGCCTCAGCAAGCAGCAGCTTCTCATGCAGCTAATACTTTCTTACAGGAATCTGCAAAGGCATAAAGGGGTCTCAGTGCTTTGCTGCCCCTCACCCCCAGCCAGCATCTCAGCTCCAGCCCATCTGGATGCTGCTGAAAGGATCCTGAGCTCTAATGTGCACTTCCCTAACCAAGGTATGAACTCCTGTCTAGTACAATGTGGGTAGACCAGTGTAGTCTACAGGCTGGGCTACCATGAGCCATAAACAAAGGATGAGCACCAGTAACCCCAAGGAAACACAGGGAGGTTGTGACATTCATCAGGAAAGCAGGAGCTAATAGTAACAAGCTAAATGACAGCCTAAGTGAAGCCTACATGAGTTCTGCCATCTCTCCCACACACCTGTGGATGCATTTCTGATGTGGCCTGCACCACCTCCCGTGTTTCAGAGCTTCTCAAAAGGAACTGCTGCAGAGCTGCCCAGTGGGTTTTACAGAACCAGAGGAGTACACTGGGTGCTGACAGGCAGAAATACTGCACTCAATGTTCACTTTGAGGAATGTTCCTCCAAGCATACACCTAACAAAAATGTAGAGATTTACAGAAAGGCTGCACAGCTATCTGAGAATTCCCAGGTTCTCTGGCATGGCCCTGCCTCACTGTTTTTAACCATGGATGCAGCAAACACCTAGGATGTCACACCACCCTCTGGTTACTCACTGGCAGGGGAGATCCCTGAGGTATTTTTTCTGTGTTTCCTAATATCAATATCATCCTCTTTGGCTTTATGATTTTGTGCAGTCTGTATCTCTAGTCTCAACCATCCAAGAATAAGGACTCCAAAACCCATAGTGCTTACTGGAAAAATGCAGTTGTGGGAGACATGCAAAATTATTTCTACCTTTAGCTTATCTCACAGATTCCTAGCATTGAAATTTTTCACTTCCCTAAAAATCATATCTCACATACTCATGTTCAATAAACAAGCAAATAAGAGTTACAGCAATCACATTATGTTATAACTCCTGGAGCTGGAATGGGAAGAGAAGGAACCAAATAGCGCAATACCCTTGATGAACTCACAGAGCTTGACAATACACTGCTGACAAGACAGGGGACTTTGAAAAGACCAAAACAATTCCTCTGATGATAAAAACCTGAATTTTACTGAATCCTCAACACCCCATCCCAAATGGTCGCTTTTAAAATGCATTAAAATTTATTGCAATAATGCCTTGCTGCCCATTCCTGTACTTATCAAGCACAGAGCAGCCATCTAAATCTCCTATGATAACATCTTCAAGACAGGAGCTTATCAGCAGTAGGGAGAAGGAAAAATCCCGTGGGTTGGGATTACACTTTTGATTATAAATTTCCTGAGAGAAAGATGCCATCGATCTAGATCCTTTATGAGCTCTACCACATGAAAGTACTCTTTCACTCTAATAATAGCTATCAGGTTTTGTGCAAGCAGCACCTGCAACAACTCTCCCACGTGTTAAAGAAAAAGTTGTTACATACAACCCCACAAAAGAAAATCAGTCAGCATTTTTTTTTGTCATGAAGCTGGTTTATTTTTATCTTTCCATTGTCATCAGCATACCAGCTGTTACACATCCCTTTAAAGAAGATTAGAGATTAATAGTCCTGTTTTCAAAATATATTGGAGTACTTACTTCCTTACTCTATAAATACAAGTATCTTAACACAGGAAAAAGTGGAAGGCCTATTTCTAGACATCTCACAAAACAGGTGATAGAAAAAGTTCATCACTATCTTCCCAGGCACTTTTGTTAGAAATATGTCAGTTCCACATTTTCCATCCTAGCTCCCATTCAGCTCTTCTGTAGAGAGCAATGGCAAAGGTCACAGTAAATTACAAGTGACTCAGAGCAGGAGAAAGCTCAGGAGCCCCTAGAAGGAGACCAGCTGCCTGTTTCAGAGGCTGGGCAGGTGCTTCAGCCTGGTTTTTGAGGCAGGAATGGGTACTACTGCACACAGTGAGGGCCTGTTCAGATACCCACTAACCCCTATCATTCTGCATTATAAAAATATACCATGCTACCCTTTATGACAGAGTCAGTAAAGAAAATAAGACTGGTTCCATAAAGAACCCTCAGCTCTCTGACCTATACATAGCACTTTCAGCACAACAGGTTACCCCTTCCTCTTGAGTTACTGATGCCATTCCTATATCAGCCCCCTTTGAAACCAACAATTTTCCACATGACATAGCACAGAAAACTTTGCCAAAACACAGCCATGGAAGAAACACTGCATTTCTTGTACTTGCAATTAGTGCACTTACCAAGGAATGATCTCAAGTTAGTTTAGCACACATTGCCTTTGGACACGTGGTCTGTTTTCATACCATTTTTTTATATATATAAAAATATATGTAAAACCATAAAAAAAAATACGTTCCCCCTCCTCCAAATTCTAACTGTCTTCTTAATGTAGACTTACAAAGTCTGTCCTTCTCTGGATTACTATTTCTCTCTCCCCTCTGCCCCTCCACCACAGGAACTTCTAAAGCAATTATTCATCCAGGTTAACGTATGTGTGTGTGTTGTTTCCTTAAAGAGTTCTCATACTTCCTCTATGTTCAAGGTCTTGAGCTGTTTAGTTCAGCATTTGAGAATTACCTCCTTTACTTTCTCAGAATTACACCTTCAGTTATTATTTTTATTTTCGCTTGCTGTCCAAGCTTCTTTCTTCGCCTAATTCCTTTGTAATATATTTACTATTGCCAGAAGAAAATCTGAAGTATTTTGTTGGCCCAGTACACATGTAAGCAATGTCATCTTTCTTGGGATAAAACACACGGTATGGTTGTGACTACCGTTTTTCAGTTTGGATGGACCTCAGAGATCCAAACACTCTACCTGCTTGATCTTGATATGGCCAAGAAAAAGTGAAAAATATGAACAGACAGGAGAACGAGACCGTGTCTTTCTTTAAACTAAGAAAATACAAAGATCAGAGGAAACTTCAGGAGGAGATTGGCGATTGTAACACATTGTGTAAGCTCTGGGCTCAGGGCCAATCACCAGTTAAATCTGTGCCCTGGGCTTCAGTTGGCCAGGCCAGAAATAGTGATGCTATTCTCGGGAAGGTGCAGCTGGCTCCTTTTCTGTCACTCCGGTCGCGAGCAGATTGCATAAAGGGACCAACACAATTAGCACAATGGGCTGGGCAAGGATGCTCAGCACAAGGATCACCTCAGTTTGTCCATTTGAACAAGAAACCTCATGCTTCAATTTCCTTCCAGTAAGCTTCGGGCAGTGACAATTCCAGCGTTACTTCAAAAAAGTTTTGTGCTGAATCAACACACAGTCAAAGCCAGTGTTCATTTCTTTCTTTGATACTTGATTATATGGAATTGTGTATTAAAAGAGGTTGAAATACAGGATACAGTGTTTCCTCTCTGCTATCCTTGAGAAAAATTCAGAGTTACCTCTTTCTATCAGGCTGTGTAGCAAAATGCTTTGAAACAAATCTACACTTTCCATTAATGCTGCTTATTAAATTAGGCTTTAAAGAAATATGTTATAGTAGATAGTAGATATAGTAGATATAGTAGATATTCTAGTATTTTACAAAATAACTCTTTAAAAAGTGTCAGAGGGTTTTTAGAGTGTTCACTCAAAGTGTCACCTGACAAGTCAGATGATGCTCGAACATGAGGAAGATAAAACTCTCCCCCCTTCCTCCCACCATCAGAATAAACTCAGTGCTTCTATTGTAACTTCTATTGTATTTACTTATAAACAGATGTTTATTTAGTTTTTCTACTGCCCTGACTTATGAAATCTGCATGAAATAATTAAGTAAGCATCAAGGAAGTCCTCATACCTGCATAAATCTGTATTCAAAGCTACAGGTGAAAAACAGTAATCTAATCCATATTCACTCTTTCTAAAAACTGAAGCAAACGCTTTCTGAAAAAGCAGTATATGGACATGGCAAGGAATGCTTAATATCCAACCAAACTATTCTTGACTCATGCTTTACTGTGTGCAGATATAAGTGATAAGATACTTAGAAAAAAAGTAATAGCCATTTATCCTTTCAAAAGCACAGTTCCTTCATTCTGTGCAGTTCAGTGCACAGCAACATAACTCACAAGTACAACACTTACCTTGATCTCAGCTAGATCAGTACATCAGCAGCCCAGGAGATCAACACTGACAGTTATCAGGCATCTACATGATGATCATATTTCACAGAGGTGCTCACAATTTATCCCACACATTCTCAACTCTGCTCACATTTTCTAGCATGCAGACGGAAATAGCATCATTTCTCTACCTGTACTGCTCCTAGCAAGCTAGAAAGACTTTCAAAGCTGAAATCAAATAATTTGAAGGTGGTCCTAGCACATAAAACACCATTTGCCAATACTAGGAGCATTACTGCTACAAAGTGAAATGCTGTCACAGGAAAGCTCTATCACAGCAGATCTGATGCAGCAATCAGCTGGAATGAGAGGCTGCTGTGGCACTGCAGTGTGCATCTGACAGCTCTGTCTAGACCAAGGCACCTTGAAGAAAGAATGTGCTTAGTGAAAAAGCAGCTTCTGGTATCCTGGATTGCAGTTTTGTTCTCCACCAGCAATGCAGCAGCATTTTGTCAAAAGATCACACACACAAAAGCAGCAGATCTCCTGATGACCAGCCTTCCACACACAATGCTTTGGAAGATCAGCAAGGGTGTACAGCAGGGGAAGAAGGAATATTGAGAGAAAGAAGCAATTTCTATAAGAAGCCAACTGCGGATGGGCTGGAGCAGGTCCTACAGTTCAGCACTTGTGTACACAGCTGTCACTTCTGCTGCAATTCCTTAGCAGCTGCTCTATCTGACCTGATGCAGGAAAAGAGAAAAGTACATCAGGACCAAAGGGGGAAAAAAAAAGGTAACAGAAAAAAAAATAAAAATGTTAAAGAACATATGAAAAAGAACGGGAGAAACATCTCACCAATTTTTTTCCATGCAGTAATTCTCTTTAATTTTGGCATGATAGGTCCTACACTAACTCACTGTTTACATATACAAATTGTATATTTTATACATTTTAATCTTGACTCTCCTCCAGTGCACCGTTATTGGAAGTTTCCTAAATATTTACAAATAGTAATTCAGCCACCCCACACCCTTTCCTAACATATTGCTTTTGTTCTTACTTTTCCTCAAAAGAAATTTTGTTCACTACAATGAAGGCATGACATCAGTTAAGAGACTCTGCCAATAAGCCTTTGTGCACAACATCACTTCTCAGTATAGTTTGTGCAACCCAGCAAAGGATATTTCCTTTGCTCCATAGAAGAACCTATGTCATTGTAAAAGGGCCATGAAAGAAACACAAGACAACCACCTGAGCAGAATGATTCATGATATGTACAAATCCCAAATACCAAGATGAAGACAACTCTGTAGATTTTCAGCAATAATGTTGGCAATAAACGTAAGAACCAAAACTGCTCTTTTGTGACCTTTGCATGATTCGTTTGCTTTTACCTGCTGTTAAAGAACTACATTTAGTGGCTCCTATAAAAGATTCCCAAACTCTTTCTATGAAGCCTCTCGCATTGTGATGAGTTTTATGACAATGTTTCTACCAGTGTTCCTCTCATTTCATTAAATCTAGAAGATCCTGCCACACAGTAGCCTGTTTCTCCTTGTGCCGTGCTCCCAGATTCAGATGAAAACAGATGAACACAGGAACAATTCAATGAAAACATCATTTTTAATAGTGCCTTCCAGGAAACTTGAAAAGGAGTGCAGCTGCCCTGCCTTGGCCAACATGTGGACCCAAACATCAAAGAACAAGAGCAGAGCAGAAAGGGGAGGTCCAAAAGGCAGGAATATCTACCAATTCCTCTTTTTTACTGGAATAAGGAAGATAAAAGATGCATTATAGTAAAGATGAGAGTTGTGTAGAGGGGTTAACAGAAAAAGGCAGAAAGAAAGAATTGAATAGTGAGAAAGAAGACATCATTGTTTTAGTTTAGTTTCAGGAGAGAACCAAGTGCAAAGCCTAAAAATGGAAGGCAAAAAAAGCAGGGAAAGGAAGTGAGAATCAGACTAGTGACACCATGAGAGCCATCTCCCTGAGGCAAATGACAGCTTCTCCTTCATTTGGGACCCTTTGTTTAAGGGTTTAACTCTCCAAGCAATCTGCTAAAACTCAATCAGTCTGCTACCTAAGTGATATTTAAAACAGATCAAATCAGATAATCCTCTCTGGCCTTAAAATACATGAATTTATAAAAGGCTCAGACAAGGAAAGAAATGAGCCTTTCTTTCAGAAAGAGAGGTTACAGACACAGGAAGAGCAAAACTTATAGAATGATGTAATATATTTCAAAAAGGGTAAGAAATAAATTCTCACTGTTTTCAAGCTTCAAAACAAATGTTCAACCATACCAGGAATTTTAAGTGCCTAATTCTTGTTTTCATATATATCTGTACTCTCCAATATTATTCTCTTCCCGAGACCTCAAATACCACTAGCTCTATTGTTTTAGCTAAAAAAAGTCAAATCTAAAAATGCAGCTTTCCGTGACACCCTGTACCTTTCAAAGAACATTATATAGTGCCTGGAAGGTTTCAAAGTTCTCCAAATATTTCCTATTTACAATTAATCACTTCCTAAAGCTCAAGAATATTCTTCTATAGTGAGGACAAACAACTCAGAACAAACACAGGTTCTCAGAAAACAGATTTAGGCCTTTGTATTTTCAAAATTAGCAGGTATTTTTATGACAGTGGATTTTTCCACTACAAATTGGTAATTACACAGCTATTTTGCCTGAGAATCCATTGCACACACGATTACAATTTTCATGACAGAAAATTTATATTTAATATAAAAAGACATAACCCAGTGGCAGAGACTTCAAGCACACCAAATAGCAATAAAGTAGCTATTACTAGCACTGAAAGTTGCCTCAGAACATTTCATGTTTCACAGTTAATGTGAGTTTAAATTTATGCTTGAATATCTATCTCTTGTAAAGTTACACTACAGCTACTGTATGAGTCAATGTTAATTTTTCCACCATTCTTTTACACTGAGTCTCCTTGTGCGATGTTTTGTCTAACAAAATAAAGCAACAAAACAAAGCTGGAGAAAATTTAGTAGAAATATACAAACACTGAACTTGCAACTAGATTTGAAGAACTGCACATTTAGTTAGGTGTGCAACATCCTGTTACTCAAACATAAGAAAAAGATCAAAACATTAGAATAAAGCGTTTGGCACACAACAATATTCTTATATTTTAGAGGCACAACTGTATCATTTGAGTTCATTTCAACACATAGAACTCCCAAGACAGCCATGGGTGTTTTTATTCCACATGTTACCACTGCTACTTGTATTTGAAGTTCCTCAGCCCGACATTGGCACATTGAAAATTAGGAACTAAGCAATGAAACAACATTTTGATGTTCAAATCTCCTTATTCACAAAAAGGACTTTTCTTTGTTAAATATCACAGCCACAGTGTAACAGAAATTCTTTATACGTATTACTTAAATTGTTGAAAGGCTTAGCAAAGAATTTCGGGAAAATACTACCTGGAGTCTAGGAAAGCATGTCCAATAAAGCAAAACCCCAATATAAATGCATTTCTTCTCAAAGTCATTATGTTAGCACAGAAGAAATGATAGGGAAGCAAGTAGCACCAAACTGAAACACAGTAATTTGCTGTAGAATTTACCATAATGACAAGAGCAGCATACAAGAAAAACATGAGCTCAATAAATGATACATTTGCAATGACATGAAACACATTTAGAACCTGCCTCAGCAGCAGATTCCAAGCCCCTTGCAGAAGCCCTACCTGTGTTCTCACAGCACTGTTCTGTACCAGAGACCTTTTCTCAGTCCCATCCCAAAGGTGAGAATTGCTGAGAAAGCAGCTTGATGCTTTCCAAAACTGTGCCACCAGCAAGAATTGGAATTTAGATACTGGGCACTGGGAAGACGGGTGACTGCCTCAAGGCAGGCTGCATCCACCAACTTCTGCCACCTCCCAGGTCTCAATAGCTGCCCAAAATCTGACTCCCCACAGTTCCAAACACCAGTAAATAGGAAGCCAGACGGTTGTAAGAGTTAGTGGGAACAGATTGCCAGAGAAAGCAGAGATGATGGAAAGAATGTTTAAGATTTTCTAACTACCTTCTTGTGTTCCCTCACAGAACACCTAAATTATTACCTAACTAATAATGTTCTCCCCACGTTATTGAAGGCCTCATTATGAAGAGACTGACAGTGCAAGTGAGTGCTCTGAGTAAGGTCATATCATTGCAGCAGCACCACGTGAGTTAAAACCAGGAGCTGAAATGTATTTGGTGAAAAACTCACCAGATCAGTTCCCATCTGAGCATGCCAAAAAATCCCCACGTCAGATTTCACTGAGAAATACTCACTTGAGGCAAAAGCCTCAAACTTAGGGCACTTTGCTTTCTACTTGGGGTAGCTCAGCTCTCTGCTGCATTGACCAAACCGGAAAAAGTCATAAATTTAATTTGCATCAAAGTAAATTACCAGCAAATCTGATGGGGAATTTGATGCCAACATACTATCTTTACAATCCCTCCTTGCAGTGTTCAGACAGAGCTACCTGAGCATCCTATTCTTTTGTCTCCTCTTTTCACTGCTAAAATGCTCCTTTCAATCCATCAGTACCCATTATTCCTCTCATATTGCTGGAGAAAAACCATTTACTTGAAGACATAGAAAAACAGAAAAAAAGGTTAAGCAAACATGCACAAAGGAATTGTGGGAAATGGAGCAAAGCAGACTTATAAAAAATGAATGCTGATAAAATTATTAAAAGCCCAACAAGTACTACTAGTAAGATGGTAACTTCACCCTAAGACTTTAGTCTCAGTCCTTGAAGGAGCTGTGCTGCTTTCAAACACAGTAAAAAACAAAAGACAGAAAAAAAACCCTAGGAATGACTTTTCTAAGACTCTTCAAAACCCAGCTCAAGAGCCTAGAAATATAATTTTAAAAAATTGACCCAATACACATAGCAGATACTAAACACATCACATTCAGTCAGCAAAATATTGAGTACCCTTCACAAATTGCAAGATCAAGCTGAAAATATGAAAAGCTAACGTGATACCCTTAATACATGCAACAGCTTTTAGGGCACAATGGATGACACTGAAATTTGTTTATGCTGAAAATCACCTCTAATTTCCACCTTCACACTTTCTCTGCTGAGCTGAGCAAGGCTTGATATTGTCATTCTAGTTTGCTGAAAAAATGAACCCACAAGGACATAGCCTTTGCTCGATATATCTGCACATATAAGAGTATATTTATATCTTAAGCACACAATTGTTTTATCCTTAATTTCAAGAGTTAGTGAAGCACTTTAGAAGTATTTTCATGTTTATGTAGAAAAAAGCCACACTTTATTCAAATTTATATAGTTTCATATTATCATTATGAGTAATACACTCTCTGAAATCTTATCTAAGGAAGTTAGAAACATCTGAGAGAAGTATGATACCTTAGAAAATGAACTTCTACTTTATCTACACCATCTGATGATGGCAGTTCAGTGTGAAGAAATACTGATTCTATTTACTCAACCTCTTTCCTGACAACAATAAAAATACCAGTGAGATTTGGAGGAAAGGTTGATTTTATTTGCCTGCTTTTGGTTTTACTTTTGTTTAATTTAAAAGTGATTCATCTGCAGTGCTATATTCACGAAGGAATTGTGCAATCTGGATCAGAATTCAGTCTTGCTGGAGCAACAGACTTTGTTGTAGTCAATCTCAATATAGGTGGCAAAAGATGTGGATTTCAAGCTGCTACTGTCACTAAAGCCCAGGTATCTAAATCATGTGCATTCAAGCATATTAAATACAAAAAAAAGCTATTATTTCCACACTTCAGCAAGACACTTATACTGAAAATCAGAAATTCTTTCACATGAGGAAGCCAGACAAAAAAGGCAGGAGCTGGATACCAGAGTATTTGATCTGCTTTCAATTTGTATATTCATTTTCTTTTTAAATAAACAACATGAAAGCAACACAGATCTCAAGCATGAAATGCAAATTAACTGATTACAAAATATTTTTATTTCCCAAACACTGACATAAAGCTCCTAACTCAACAGACCCCAGAACACCTGAAAGAAAAATAAAGTCCCAGCTTTCAGGCAAAAAAGTCAAAGCATGACAAGACAGAGAAAGATTAACAACAGGCCAACAGAGGACCCAAGAATAAAACCCAAACCACTGCTGTATTAAATTACTTTTACCTCCAGCAAGATATTTTTAACCTGGTGTCTCTTGTCAACACAGTACTACAAAGCATTAATTCTAGTTTCTTTTTTAATCAAAGAGAAAAATATGCCTGACATGCAGGATTTTTCTTAAATTGTGGTTAATCACAGTGGAGGAGGAGAGGGGAAAAAGTCCCACAAATATTTTCAGTGCCACGTTTGCAAATCCAGGCATGAAAGGATATTATATTCACTTGTACACATCACCCTTCAAGCTTTGTCTTAAAGTGTCTTTTCTAACCTGTTATCAAAGAGGAGGAAAGTGTTGAAAAGGGTGAAGGAGGGAGTCCTAGTGACAGCTCTGCCTGTGCAGGTGAATGAGTGCCAGCAGCAGCCTGTGCTCATTCCTGGATGCAGGAATGAACAGAGAATGCAGGTTTGCCAGGATAGGTATTTCTGTTTCCTGGCCCATGGTATTATCCACCCTACTCAGACAATCAACACATGGGATTACAACTGATGATTTACAGTTCCTTAAATATCTGTAGACCAAAAGACCCTGCTGCTATGGAAAGCTCAGTGACTCAGGGGCTGATCCCTGCTCAGAAGCAATACTCCAGATTGCTTTTGCAGCTCCACACTGCAGCCATCCCAAGCCCAAAGGAACTGACGCAAACTCTTATTTGTATCAGAAGTAGAAAGGAAGGGGGCGGGTTTCACCTGGTTCTGTTTCCATGTATAAAAAGTACTCTGCTTCTTATTTTCAAAGAATCCCAGTATTAGAATATGAGATAAGCTGGTTCTAACATACAAAAAAAACCCTTCAAGAACTAGTTCCTAACTTCAAGAAACACTGGTTTCAATGTTAACACGTTTTGAAAATCTGCAAAACCCTTCAAATTATAATATATTGTAATCTTGATGTTAGTAATCACTGAGGCTGAAGAAAAATTACAGGCATTAAAAAAGAAAACTAAAACTCCTTGGCATTTCTCAGTGATTTTGCATGTCGGTAATATATCATTGTAATTGTATCACAGTTATGCCAATGACACTCAAGCCTGCTTTTCCTATTTGTGGCAATATATCTTGCAAGACAGAATATAAATGACCATCTTTTGGCTCTGAAGTTGTGATTGTCAAATAACTTTTTAAACAAGACACTGACACTCCTGGATATGCCTTCCTGCTCTAGTTATTTGCCTTTGTTTTCTGATTGTTTGGACCACCATATCCTCAATTTGGGACAACAGTTAGATTAACCACTGGCTTTAAAAAAACCCATAGAAATAATTGGTCCATAAACTCTATTTTTATGCAGTCCAAGAGTCTGCCTTCTCCATCAACCCCATCACATAAGTTTGCAAAAAAGTAAAATATGAGTAATTAACCATTGCAAAAAGCAGAAAGAGAAAACTGGCATAATAACTGGTTTAAGCACAGAGAGCCTAGGGCAAACCTTATCAAAGAAAGGTAATGATTTACTCTTTTCCATCACCTTAATCTCAGGGACAATAGATATTTACCATCCATGTTCCTAAAAAAAAGCATAATGTTCTAACCACTGAAACAGCATACTAAATTCGAAGTTGATTTCCAAGGTAAACAACCCAAACACTAAAGAAATAAATAGGTCATATTCTGGTAAGATTGAAGGACTACTTTATTTTATGATAAAAATAAAACTTTTTTCTTTTAAAGCATTTAGATAATAAAGAATTCTTAAAGGTTAATCCCACTCCCATGAAAGCTGATCTCAGTACATATTTGCAAACTTCTCTATCATGCTCATTTAGGTATGCACCAAAAAGGAACCACAGACTTGTTCACTGCACAGTCTTTTATTGACAAGACCTTTCTTTCTTTGCACAACACCTCTGCTGTGCTGCTTAATTTGTCTTCCTTAGCACTCCTTCAGTTTGGTCTTTATATTTAAACAATAGCAAAGGAAAACATATTTTTTCATCTATTTTCAAATTTTACAGGGCTACAGATTTTCAGAGTGCTTTTTGGGGTTTGGAAGACAGCAGTTCTATTCTCTCATGAAGACCAAGAGTTACTAAGCTAAGAATTTTAAAATATAGATTAAGAATATCTTAAAAAGCTCTAAAACTATGTACATATTGCTTTATCTCTGTCAGACAGTGGAAAATGATTGCTTTGTATATGGACTAAAAACTAATAGAGCTAAAGTTAAAAATTATTAAAATAAAAATTAAGCCCTTTGATACTATTATAAATAGTGAGGAATTTTACCTCACCCCTCATGACAAAAACTTTTGAATGGTGAAGAGACCAAGATGCTGAGTTCATCACTATGACATCATTTAAGCACATTTATGGCAGAACATGAGCAGAACAGGTTATCACCAGAAAACAAGCTATTTACTGCCTGTCTCCCTTTTGTTTCTAAAGGAAAGTAACAACAAAAGCTGAGATGAAGTCACTTTCCTCAGAAGAAAAACAGTGAAACAGGGCCATGGGGTCTTAAGAGACAAAGAAGGAAAGGAGCACTGTGAGATACCAACCATTTCTTGTTGTTCTGGTGTTCTGGGTTTGTGGCTTTTGTTTTAAATTAAGTCAGTAGGAGTTTTGCTTCCTGACAGCGGCAGAGTAGAATCAGTTTGTTAGCTTGCTGTATGCCCTCCCAGCAGGAGAAAACAGACCTGACTCTTTGCTGCAGCTGTGCTTAGAAGAGAAGATTAATAAGTTGTGGGAGAAAACAAACCACAGCGCAGGCACCTGACATGACTGTCCAGAAAAATCCCTTCTTGCTTTCAGCATGGGATTCTTTATATGTCAAATCAGTGGAGGTTTTCTTTGCCCACAAGTCCAGCACTGTTCCCTCTCATGAACTATCACCTGCAGGAGGAGAGCCAGAGATGGCAAACCCCATTACAGTACCATCACTGTACTCCCAACTGGAATTAAAACACCAGAATATTGTAAAGCCTCTGAGTACCTGCTCTAACACTCCTGGGAAAGCAAAATAATGTAAAAACTTGCTTTGCTCTACAAGTCACAGAACGAAACATTTCTATCAATTTTCAGAATAGTATGAAGGAAGACACTGAAAAAATTCCCCACCACCTTTGGAATTAATAGAGCCAGCTGCTCCACACATTCTGTCCTGCTTCACTCAGCCTGCCCCTTTCTCTCAGCATTTGGACCAAAACACTGGGCCTGTCTCCTTGGGGGTAGAAGCACACTAGCAATGTGAAGTCAGCTATGTGAGTCTAGCTGGGCAAGACAGTTCCATTTTACAGCAATCTAATTGGGATTTGATCTTCTACCTGCATAGTTTCTTGTAAGTCTTTCTGTCAGAGATGGCTCCTAAAAACCCCTTGATATCTAAAGCATCTCCCTACAAATAAAGAAAAGAACCAAACCAAATCCAAATTACACCAACAAAGGAAAGAAAGGAAGAACAGATGGGGAAAGAGAAAAGTTACTCTTAGAAAATTACAATCTTTATCATACAAAACAAACCAAACTAAGCAAACGAAAGAGAAAAGAAAACAAGCAACAGTTGAAAAAAACATCTTCAATAAACAAAGATGGTTTAGCAACTGGCTGTTCAGAATGATCTCTCTTAATTTCCACCTCATTACCCAGGAGAGGTAGCAGAGAAGTTTGACACATATTAATGGTCCTCAGTACATTTGAACTCTCTTGCATTCAATCACATAGCATCCTGCCTGAAGCTATTACATTGGCTCTTTGTCACAAACACCTGAAAGCCCACCCACTCTATATGAATGCAGACTGCTACTGTAGGATAATTATCCATTCAGTGGGAAGTCAATGTTAATCTTCCTAAGGACACTTCAAGGGCTCTCTGTGATAACCACCAGTCACTTAAGAAACACATAAATAAAACAGAACACTGTCTTTGCAGCAGCTTCTTACACTGGTTAACAGTCCCAGAGAGTTTGGCCAAAGACAATGAAATATCCAGGCTTTTGGGGTCGGGTTGTGTGTGTGTCTACTCGAGTTTTATAAAGGAGTCTCCACAGTTTTTAGTGTATGTATCAAAGCTAACATTGCTTTCTTGGTCATGCAATGCACTGAAAGTTACTTCGCCTAGTTTCTCCACAGTTTGAGTCTCTTATTGTCTTTTGATTAGATTGCCAATGGCTCCAGAGGTTATCAATAATTAAAATCAGAATTGCCCTCGTTGTGCATCCTATATTTTTAAAGGAAAATAAGAACAGTCTTCCACAGAGATAATGATAGGGATTATCAAAGGATTGATCAGAAAGATTTTTTTTTGTTTTTTTTTAACAAAAGCACTCTACAGCTAGAGAGATTACAGGGCAGCAACATCCACACTAAAGTTATATTTCCATATTCACCTGCGAAGCAACTCCAGCTGGCTGAATGCAGAAAGGTGCTCCCACTGCATGGACAGAGTAGGCAAGTAAAATAATGTGTTTCATGGATATTTAGCTATCACACAGATTCACACAGCATGTAAACCAAAGGCAGTGAGGGCAAGCTACATCTAAACAAGTTTTGGAAAACAGAAAGGGAGAATTGCATGAGAAAAGAACAGAGGGAAATATGACATCCTAGGGTCCACTACTCCTCCAGTGGGCTATAAGTAACTCTTCAGAGAGCTTCTAGAGCTGCTGATTAGCATTCTGTCCAAGTTATCCCAACTGTAAAACCTGACACCTAACCTTTGAAGTTGAAAATACAGATCTAAATGTCTGCAGATTAAAGTGTGCAATAAATGTAGCCAATCATCTTTTTTCTTAATGTGACAGTTAATATGAAAACACAGAACATAGCTGATGTAGAAATTCAGATTTTGCAACGTTCACAACTGAAGGTTCACTAGGCTTATGGCATTACAAGGTTTTGCTTAAGAGGCCATGGCCAAACATACATTTTATTCACAGTTCTTCTGAAAAGTAAAACCAGAAAACATTACAGCACTGCTTCTTGCAAGTCTTCACCAGCCAGACATCTGTTACATTAAAAGGGGCTCTCATTCCTGCCTTGTCCAAACAACCAAACACAAAACAAAACAAAGAGCCAAACAGACCGATCCAGACTTTCAACCTTCTTCAAACCATTGTGATTGGTCCAGGATCATTATCTTTTTTTTTTTTTTTCTGATAAGACGTGCTCCCATACTCTTCTGCTTCCAAAAAGAAAAATTCACACTTCTGCACATTCAAACATGAGGAAGCACCCAGACAGAAACTGAATGGACAACCAAGATGAAACAAAGAACCAAACCCCAGACATATCTCAAACTTAGGCTGCTGAGCAAGGCATATTGTTGTCCTTCCCCTGCTGTTCTCGTTCCTTATAGAGAGCAAAGGGAAAGGCAGTACCTCTTCCTCCAGTTCAACAGAGAGAGAAAAGCTTAATCAATTTTAAAAAAGGCACCAGTGCTCATTCCTGAGTGTTAATTTCCACACTGGTGGAGCACCATCCTTGGACCACCAACAATTTTCCTTTTAACATTTGATTCTTTGACTCCCTCCCCTCCTTCGTCTGTGAAAGTATTTTCAGTGACTATTAATGCACACAATCCACAGAGTCAAGAGCAGAGGTTCCAAGTCTGGACTGTTACTGTCCTGGAGCATATCTAACCCCTGCAGACACAACAAGTGCATGACATTTCTCCCATACCGACTCCAGTCACAGGATCTCTACATTCTTGACTGTTTTGATAATGCCTGAAGCCCCCTGCAGCATCAGCCATTCTCCTCAAACAGCCAAGTTTAGGAACGCGGGTGGGGCGGGCAGGTCAAGAACTTAAATAAATGGCTTCTTTTACTCAACTTAATAATTCCAACTGGAACAAAATTCGTCTATCAAGCATTAAGAAAAACTTACACATTAAGTTCAGGAATAGTATTTTCCACTGAAACCCTTAGGGCTCCACTTATTGTATAAATCATGGAGAGATGAAGTTCATTCATTGAGGAGATGATCATGGTACTCCCCACCTGTCTTTCCCCAAACTTTTCCATTAGAGACTGTCCTACATAGCAGCTTTGAGATTTCAAGTCATATTCTGAGAAATATCTCCTAGCATGAGAAACTTCTGTGCCTTGAACTTTGCTTTCACAACTAAATAAGTATTTAAGCCATGCATGGGACCAACTTATCTCTTACATTTCAGGCATTTTCTGGGTGTTCGTTGGAACTCCCTAAGTGAGTCAGTGAGAACACTGTTGGGAAGCTTCTTTCTCACACAAGTAAAGCAAGTGACAGAGAGCAATTCAGGGAGCTGGAAAGTGGTGAGAACAAACCTGGCAAGTCTAATTTACCCCTATAGGAATGCTGTGTGATAGCAGCTGTATCTGTAGTAATCACATTTAGCTTGCTTGCACTGCAGTTAAAGGTGTGGCTGTAGCTTTCAGTCATATGTGAACCAGTTTTCAAGTGAAAATCTCAAATATCAATTATGCTGTGACCAAGACAGACCAGCTGCAGAAAACCATGCTAAAGAAGCAGGGCACTGAGACCTCATAAGGCTTGTGTTGTTCTTGGTATCTGAGCTAATCACATAAAAAATTGGATGTGCCTTCAAAAGCTGTGGTACCAAAAATCCTACTCCAAAGAGCATTTCTAGAAATATAGAGCCTTTCCCCACCATTCAAAAAAATGCATTACAACCAACTTACCAAATCAAACAAGTTCATCTAGTGTGTCTTAAATATATATATAATCATTAGAATCACCTGAGCGTTAACTGATTTTAATGCTGTCTCATTTCTGCGAGTGGAAGAAGTGAGGGATTTGTCAGGAGTAGCTCCTCACAGCAGGCTCTCCTCCTGCTGCCTTCCAGGCTGACAGCTCCTTGGCTCCTGGCTCCTTAACCCACAATTGTACCTGTTATTGTGTAAAAGTTTTCTCTATTTCTGGTGATTGCATGGGTGGATGACAACTTTTTCCTTCTGAGTCATTTATTTCTCCTTGGGCCTTTAAACTGCTCCTTTACAGTATAATCAGTCTCAGCAAATGACTAGTAATTACCATGTTAAAACACACTTTTTCCAACGAAATAATTTTTGAGTATAGGCTGTCCAAAAACCAACTTTGCATAAAACCCCAAACTTACTCCATTTCCTTCTGTACTCTGAGTGGAAAAGAGGGATAAACTTATTTTTATATTTCTTTCGCTATATCTTTACCCTAATTAGAGGAGTTAGCTTTCCCCCTTTCTACCCCTCACTCTGGGCTCTGGTCTGGAAGGCCAAGGTGTTTCAGTGACATCAAGTTCCCTCAGACTGTAAATAAGAAATGACATCTTTCCTAGAAGAAAATCAGTGAAAATATTCTTCAGAAAAAATGATTGCTGTTGGTTTCCTAACTGTAGGTTCTTCTGCACATAGAGTATTTACAAGAGCACAGAGTGAGAGGACAAGGGGGAATGACTTCACACTGAGAGCAGCTATAGATAAGATATTAGAAAATAATTCTTTCCTGTGAGGATGTGAGACTCTGGAACAAATTGCCAGAGAAGTGATGGGTGCCCCCCATCCCAGGCAGTGTTCAAGGCCAGGTTGGATGTGGTTCTGAGTGGAAGGTGTCCCTGCCCGTGGCAGGTGGGTTGGAACCAGATGTTCTTTGAGATCCCTTCCAACCCAAACCATTCTGCAGCTTCATGTCTTCTCTCAAAATCTACTGACGTGTAGGCATGAAATTAAAGGCTGCTATTACTGTCGTATCATTCAAAAAAAAAAACAAAACACTTCAGCATTTACTTCAGTATTCAGGTCCAGAGTCTTATTTGAAAATAAATATATTTATACTCACAGAGTGGGATCTTGGGATTTCCTGAGGCTTCTCTCAGACAGTGTGACTCACAAAGCACCCCACTGCCTCAGTGTAGAAATCACAACACACACAGAAGCTCCACAGAATTATTAAAAGTATTTGTACTGCATTATTACTAGAAATCTCAACACCGATTTGACTCATTTTTTACAGTACCAGTTTTGACTGTGAATGTCAGTACTCAGAAGCAGATAGGTAATATAGGCAAATTGTAGAAGACAAGACAAGAGGTGGCAGAGCCAAAAACCAATCAATTTACAGGGATTCTTCTAATATTATATTCTACAAAGTTCTCTCTTTTGTGTTATCTATTCTCATTTTCTATAAGATGTTTCCCTCTGCTAACTACTAATTAGCAGAGAACTTAGTTCCAAACAGTTTTAAGGAATTAAATTCTTTAAAGGACACAGCGCTATTGATATGGCAATAATAATTTCATCTCATAGTGCAGACAACATCCACGGGCAGCCCTTTGGGACACCCTTTTCAACACATACTTACCCTACTACTTTATGCTTACCACGTTTGGGGGCTTTGTTTGTTTTTAACACTGAGGTGATCACATTAGAGGGATTGCAGTTAAATATACCAATACTTGATCACCTTCACAGAGTTACGAGGAGGTTTCCAACAGCTTTCAAATCCAGCAGGTGAAAAACAATCACACAAATCTGATCTGACAGACCAGTTACAGACATTAAACACAGAGGTTTCTAAAGGAAATGCAGAGCACTCTGCCCTCTGGAAGTGACCCCCTAGAGAGAGAAAACATTAGGTCATCTTTCATTCTCTGGCAATACATTTTGCCTCTTTACACTGTAATTTGAGAACTGTCAAGGAATCCACCACTGAATGATCTCATGGACAACATGTTAACAGCAAAGACTGGTGGGCAGGTGTTAAACAGCCCCAATAAAGTGCTCTGCTACAGGCAGAACCACACGAGTCAACAGACTCAGTCCAAAACCTTGGATTCTGCATTGAGAATAAACAATTATCTCCAGCTCCTCAGAATATCTTTGAATCTGCTTTCATGCACAGTAATTACTGGTTTCCACAGACCAAACAAATTTAACTCCTACAAAAAAAAGCAGGTACCATCCAAGCTTGTCCTAATCAAGATTTATAGTTTCTGAAAAACATCAAAGCATGAGAAAGAGTTTAACAAACACATCAAATCATATCGCTTATAAATACATTCACGTGTATATGCAGGTTCGCATAAATAACCAAAAAATTCCTCAAACACACTTTTAGAAAATATCTATCTGGCTACCTAACTTCAACAGAATTTAAAATAACTGAAAAACTGAAAATCAAAGGAATTGGTTATATAAAGGTATGGAAAACTGGGAATATTTCTGAAGAAAAACAATTTTTAAGGGCTTTTTAAAAAGTGGAAAACAAAAAATGTAAAATAAATAATCCTTTGTAGTCCATGCTTCCTGTTAATGTTCAGTCAATACTAATTAGTGATTAAAACAATTTAAACTGGAATGTCCAAACTGGAAACAAAAACTTGAACTCATACAAAGAAAACACATTTTCTTCTGGGTTTTTTTTTGTTTGTTATTTTGGGGTCTTTTAAAGTAGTAAATATTCCAAACTGGGCAGAAATACATTGACAAGTCTGTAGAAAGGGAAGCGTGCCAAGGTTTAATGTCTTATCTTTCATAAATACTTCACGTTATACTCCTTATTAACAATCTGAACAGTCATTTTCCCACTAAAACAGAGTAAAAAAAATGAGCTACTGCTGTAGAAGTTTAGCTGAACCAGGTCCTCAAACAGTTTTGTTTTTCTAAGGTCAGAGATAATTACCATTTTATTAGTAAAGATAATAAGGGCTTGATATATGGAAAGGGCTTTTCAATAAATACAAGGGTTAAAAGGAAACAAGGAAGGAAAATGATGTCAAAACATTGGTGAAGTGTGCACAAAGTGACTATAAAAATCAGTGTGCTGACTGGAGCTGTGCAGTGCTGAAACAAAGTGCCTGCCTGTCAGCAAACAGAAAACTACATAGAAATAGTTACAGAGATAAAAGTAAACATTTTCCATTTATGTTTCAATTTAACATTTCAAAAATACAGAAAAACTCTAGAGATAAAGCGAAATGTCTGCCTTCAAAACACCACTAATCATTACTGCTGTTCTGGGAAGGTCAACATCCAAAAAAAAAAAAAAAAGAAAAAA
>VXAX01003556.1:3203347-3411604 GCA_013399835.1 Leptocoma aspasia
AAGTAAAAAACCAAAAAAAAAAAAAAAAAAGAAAAAAGCATCCGGATATTAAATTTATTTGGCCTTTTTTCCCAAGTGTTTTCAGAAAGAGAGCATGCATGAGAAATAATGTTTACTTCTAAAGATGAAAACTGCATCTATGGAAACTTCATTGCATACACCAACTCAAAATGTTTCAAATTAAATCAAAAATTAAGTCAAACACAAGCATTTTTATATTTTGAACTCATGATCAAGGTATTAAATGGTTTTTGTCATGGATCAAACATGCCCAACTGCCTCAAGTGTTTATCAGCAGCAGGCCGATATCGTCACAATAAAACCAGCATTTCTGGAGTTTCATCTCCCTGCTAATGTCTGAAGATACCAGTGTCTCTGCATTTCTCGTGGACAGGAATTACTATGAAAAACTACTTTTCACTTCTGTGAAAGAAAAATATTAACAATTTTCAAGTCACTTTGCAGCACAGAAATGACCCAGATTTCACTCATTCTGCAGTACATTGTAGCTGTTTTCTCACCAGCCCTAACTTGCAAGAAACATTCGTAGAGACCTGTCCTGCACAAACCCCCAGCCCCAGCCACTGTGAGACTGGAGAGCAGAGCACACCCACTTGTGCTGGCCATTTGCATGGAATCCATCTAACTCACAACAATCTGTGACAGAGGAGAGCTGTGGGAAAGGGAACATTTTTTAACCGAGATCTAAAGCCATTTTTCCATAATGTCATTTGGGTCTCCCAGCACTCCTCCTGGAGTCTTCTGACACTGTCCAAAGCCAAACCTGCCCAGTGCCAAACCCCTTCCTCAGCACTGCAGTGTGAAGCAGAGTGCTGTCAGCAGTGGCATCCCACCTTTCATTCCCAGGGAACCAAAGCATCCCCCCCTGCCCAGGGATAATGCTGTCAGGAAGATCCTAACAAACCATCCTCCGCAGTGTTATGAAACAATTCCAACCCCAATACACTCTTAAAATCAACAGACACAAAATAACAATCCTACTCGCCTGCTGTCCTTTCTTCCCCCCTTTCACTGAGAGACATCTTCAGTTAAAAAAAAAAATTTAATCATGAGAAGAAAATAGGAAGATGAATTAAACACTTGCTATCTATAAATATCTCACTCTCAAAAGACAACAACCACTTTCATGCAGGAATCCTCTAGGTGTAAACATATTAAACTTTTAATCATCAGTATATACAAGGATATTAGAGAAAAAGAGCATTACCTAAGGCAGAATTACTTTCCAGTCATAATGTTTCCCATATAAGCATCTGGGTACAATGAAACAGAGACCAATACAATGGGAACTCAAAATTAATACGGCATGATAGCACTGAGATTATGCAATTATTACCATTTTAATACACACTAGAAAGCAGAAACAAGCTCTCAATTATCAAAATGTCTCAGGGAGTGGAAACTAGCATAGAAAGCCTCACTGCTGTATTACACTTACATCTCTTCAGGCCTGTATACCTTTTGTCACTTGCCTTAATAGCAATATCAAACACTACCTATGACAGAAATATAATTGTGGAGGGCTTTATTATCAATCATTTTAAGCTTCCAACAGTAAACAAGAGTGTTCAAGCAGGAAGACCGGCACAGCAAAGCAAATGTCTCTCAATGGTCTACCAAGCTCTCATTCTTCTAACACATGGACATTCAGATTGAAGTCCTTCCAAATGTGATTAAATTGACACTAAAATACTCTACACTCTCACAAATTCAAAAATCTTAAAATCACATCTAATTTTTATCTTTTAATTTAACTTAGGAGTTATGTTAATCCTTAAAAAGAAGTTGAATTTGTCCTTGAGACAAGTCCTTCAGGTAATTTTACTTCAGTATCATCTAAGTTAGAACACCTTTTACCTTGACTATCATCAGGATTTACAGCCAACCATCTCCAATATTTATCAGCTTCTCTGACTTTAATTATAATATGCACACAGCTAATGGAGCTAACTTCCAACACCACATCTATCAGACTCAGAAGCTCTCAAGCAAAGCCTAAGCATGAATGCTAGCTCAGGTAACATGGATTTCCTTGCACTTTCCCAGTTTGTATCATCCATTAATAACCGAGTGCTGACTGAACAAGGAGATGGCAGGGACAAGACACTTGATGCATCCAGCGTATGGTGAAGGCAGCATTACCTCAGGAAGCCCCTGACAACAGACTGCCTGGCACACGCTGTGTGGTGTGATGGAAATCTTACACTTTCCATCTGAAATATCAGAGAAAGAAGGAAAGGCTAGAAGAGAAGAAAATACCAAGAGGTAGTCAGCTCACAGCACTCACACAAACTCCGCTGGGCTTGCCACATACTTGGTGTTCACAAATCAACATCACATTACCTACATAACCTGACCTTGCCAAAATCACTCACTCTTCAGGACAGACCAAACACAACAAATTAAATCTGAAAAGCAAAATGGTACACAAAGCTAACACGGTTACCCGGAAACAAAGTTGTAACTTCAAAGCCTTTATAGCTCTAACTACAGGTGGGACTCCCATTACCAGTGGGTTCCATGGGGTTTTTTAAACACGTGCACTTGCAAAGATGATATCCACACCTCACATTTGTGCTGTGTGCACACAAAGGAAACAGGACACAGAATTGCACAGTTTCAATGAAGGCATGTTCCTACTAAGACTGAGTGCTGTGCATTAGTTCATACCGTCCAACTTCAATAAAACTGACTTGCTTGGGAGCCTGAAAAGCTAGATGTTGATTTGCAAAAAACCCGAACAACAAAAAACAAACAAAACCCACAAACAAACAAAAAACCTCCCAAGAAATTTGTATTTTTTTCCCAAAAAAACCCCACCTTTTTTCATGTGTCTAAATGGTACCAAACCAAACTCCACAAGTTTTTTTTTTATTTATGCTACCTCCGTATTTAAAGCTCAGCTTCTAATTACAGGTTCCAGGTAAGTGACATTCATCAAGACAAGCTTGAACTATCTTTGCTCTTCATTTACACATAGACATTTGTACATATATATGCACACATACAGCAGTAAGTGACAACACTTGGTGTCAGCATGAGGACATGAGTACAAACACAAAAAATGCCCCCTTGAAATAGTCTCCACACATATGTTCATGGGTGTTTTTCTCCTATCCTTTACACTGCCAATCAGTCTCAGCAGCAGGTGGGCAGCTGTAAGGACAGACATGCCAAATCAACAGAGCTCTCCCAAAAAGCTGGCTCTGCTTTATTAGCTGCCATGCCACCATACAGGCAGCTGTTGTGTAGACTGCAGGGAAAGGAAGACAACCAGCTCCTGATTAGCCCCCAGTTAATGCTGCCCAAATGACTCCACAGCTCCTCCTATTGCGAGGGAAAGCTCACAAGCAAAGGACAGAATCATAACCCAGTCCTCAGGACTTGCATTCCAGTGAAGCCGCAGAAGCAGCATGTGATTACAAAGGGAGAAAGGCAAATAATTTCCAAGCTCTGACTTGCAGCCTCAGCAAGTAAAGTGAGATACAAGCCTCAGTGCATAGTGTGGCAGTAGTTATGGCTTTTTACCAATTACCTCTAATAGGGATGGTTCCATTTCCCCATTGCTGTGTGAAGCAAGGAGAGAGACAAAGCCTGTACCTTAAATAGAAACACTAACTGCAAAGTGCATGGCTGTCAGATGAACCACAAATGAACACAGAAGTCACTTCAGACTTAATAAATACTGATCTAACTTCCTCACCCTCAATACAAGGAGAACAAAACTGCCTGCAAGTACAGTGAGGCCCCTCCTGAAGCTTACAGGTCAGAAAAAAGTCCCCATTGGTTCAATAATCTCTTGCCTAATTAAGCCCTTTGGGTCAAGGTGTCAAAGAGAGGAGGAAGTCCCTTCTCCAACAATCACTAACAAATACAACCCCTATTATGAATCAATACTCAGAGTTTCTTTTCAAAACTGATGACAAAGTGGGGCACACCACCTCTTCTTTAAAAGGATTCACATGAAAGCTGTGAACCACTAGATTTTAGGTTGGCTTCTGTTCCTGATGTTTTTGTAAGAAATATTAGGGGCAGGACTTCAGCTCAACCCTCGCCACAGCCATCAACCTCCTCTGTAATAAATAGTTGCCACTTCTAAAAAAGCAAACAAATCTAAACCACACACACAACCCGTGTGTGTGACCTGAACATTTTGCACAGAAAAGCTGTGGAAAAGCCACAGGGATGCAAACACTGCTTGCTGCTGCAGACCATGTGGTAACCAGAAGGTTATGGGCCATGAGTAAACCTGACTGAGGAAGACCAAGTGCAAATTACTCTGATTGATAAGAATAAGATGCATAAAAGTCTGATTGACACATGGGATCAGGCTTATGATTGATGAGGACATGTACATGCAATTATGCTTGAAAGTACTTTTTTTTAAATCCTTCTCCATCAGGGCCTGCAGTTTCCAGACAGATTAAACTGATGTATGGACAATTCCCTTAAATTTCAGTAAAATTAAGTTTTGTCACATTTTTTAAAAAGATCTTGGTAAAAATGTATTCAAAAGGCAAAACAATCTGTAGACCAAGCTCTGACATTGCTTTAAAAGCTAATTAAATTTGATCATCTCCCTGACAGTGAAATTCCAACCACTTCTCCTTGGCAATTGAAGTTCAAAGCATAGAGATGAAGCATCTTGCCAGATTCTGTGGTCTTTAAGTTGAATGACTACTTGGGCTTAATTTTATTTTAAACGTATGATATTTCATATCAGTAAGTCAAGTTCTGTAAGAGACACCCCACCATGAGACAGGCTGTGGGCAGCCTGGTGTCTGACAACATGGCTACATCCTACACAAGGTTTTCTAATGAAAAACTCGCTTGTGGATGCATTAACATGTTTCAAAAAAATAAATTAGGAATTACCATCACACATTACCACTTCTATACAATTACCACAGTAATTAACAGCAATAAGCATTAAATGTTTAAAATACTTCTATCAGATCATTATCAGTCTTTCGTTTTCCTTTAAATAAATAAATAAAGATATTTTCCCCTAACACCACATCTCTTTAACACATAAAGAATTAGCTAAATAGAAAGCAGCCATCCTCCCACTCAAGACATATGGGAAAACAAAGCTATTTGCATACATCCCCACAGGTCTCCTTTCGCTTGCCAATTTCCAGTCTTTAAACCATTATTAAGGGAAAAAAGCATTTAGCTCCTTATTTTGGTTAGTGTGTTCTGCTAAAGAGAATACTCAAATCAACACTTTTTATCTTTTTTTTTTTTTAAGTTAGATTGGTAACACAAATAAGAACATTCAGGAGCGTGTTAATCTAAACATCTCCAAAACCACTCACTCTCACATGCAAAAACTGTAGGTATTCTTACCTCCTCATTTTCTAATCAATCCATGACAAAAAAAATGTCTCTACAGATTTCTACCAAAGCAGTACTTGAAAAGCAGCAGTGCCCACAACTAGGAGAAAATTCAGCTAGGCTTTTTGTTTTCTAAACCATCATTCAGAATCCCCAAATGATTGCCTAACGCTAACTTTCATCACTGTTAAAAAGCAAATCTTTAGTTAGCTACTGTTTTGCTAGACAGCAAGGGTAATCCTTCTTCGGATATTAATATTAAAAATCTGGTATGAAAATGCAATTCTCTTCTGCAAATGGTCAGATCTCCTCAAATACAACCCCTGCCTGAGGTGATTATTAGTTTTGTAAGGATGCTCCTTTCCCTCAGGAAGTGGGAAAGGAATCACCTCAATCACTGCCAGCCCCTCTGCAGCTGAAGGATCCCAAATTTGCTTGGTTTTATTATAAAATGATTAATAAATTTCATGAAGTCAGAAGTAAAGGAAAAGTCCACCTTAAGAAGAATTTTAAAATGTGAACAGGAGTAAGTTAGATCTTGCATTAACCATTATTAAATTCAAATATTTTTAGTAGATCCTAAACCAGCACAACAACTACTGTAGACTCAGGTTTTTAGAACTCTTGTAGAGGTAGTTTACTCCATTCCAATCCATGATACAATATAAGAATAACAACGACTCTTCCTGACATCAGCTGAGGAAGATGAAACACAGAAGGTTAATTAGCACACAAAAGGGATTAAACACCCGAACATTGGGAACAAACCCTTTCTTGAGCAGCAGCACTCACTAGTCCTGTGACTGTGTGTCCGATGTTTGGATTAGCTCATATTTAACCATGTCTGATTAAAGCTTTTAGTACCTTGGGTACTCTGTAAGACCCTTTTCTTCTGGAAAGCCCCGGGGTCAAACCCAAGCGAGCACCTGCTGCTGCTGGGCTGATCCTTTGCTGTCTAAGGGTCTGCAATCAAGTTCACAGTGCAACCTTTCGCACAGCAGGAGTTTGGAGCTTGCTCTTGCCTCGATCACCTGTATTTCCTAAACATACAGAATTCAGAAAAACATCTGGATTTCAAGGAGACTTTTCACTCATTTTTCAAGTCAGCTGCACACCGGCTCTTACATAATTTGAGAAAAAGAAAGTAATATATTTTTCATCTTTATTATTTAAACTGGCTCAGTTCAGAATCTTTAACTTAAACAAGAAAATAGACCTCAGTCTTAAAAACAAAGTTGTTTCTCTCTTTCCTCCCCAAAATGAAGCTTTTAGCTAATTTTTACACTAATTTTTAAATAAAGTGCAGTGGAGTTGCTGAGTTAGTGAAATTAAGCCCTTCTACCATCTTTACCACAGCTAAACCCACAAAGGGAGACAGACAAATCTCACTGCTAACTTTGTAGTTTTCTATCTTGCCACTTAACTCCACTAAGTGGTTGGTTGGTTTTTTTCAAGCACCGCACATTATAAAATATCAAACACCTTTCTGATGCATCTATCCGAAGAGACCCTAAATATCTTACTGTTCTCTGGCAAAACCAAAAAACATTTAAGGTTTCTCTTAGTCCTAATTTGTTAGCTTTCTGTCTAAACCAGATCCAAAGGGAACTGGCTAAATAATAGGAATCCCAACAGGAAGAGGATGGTCTGAGATTCCCTCCCAAAAGCACTTCCAAACCCTAGCATCATCACTGCCATTACACCAGTGTCACGTCTCCCTGATGCCAGTATGTAGTTACTGTGGGTTGCTGAACTTGCCAAACTCGCTTTTCTCTGGGCTTGCAGGCTCTTCTACCATAATTTGGAGTTTTCTTTCTTTCCAACGGTTTAATTAGGATTTGAGAGAAAGAAAACTGAAATACACCTGTCATGAGTATTCAATCAAACCCACTAATTGGCCAATAATCCAGCATTTTAAATGTTCCTCTTTCCTTGCCTCCCACCCTTCCCATTGCAAGGGTGCCCTTGTTATTCCTATTTTAGTACCATAATATATCGTTTCACTTAATTACAGCTTGTCCAGACTTATATGGCTGCACAAGATGGGAGAAAATAAAGGATAAACAGCACCACAAAGACTCCCACAGATACTTCTTTATGCAGCAAAGCCACAGTGTGTCACCAAATGCTCCTTGCTAAATAGGGAGAGTGCACTTTGGGTGGTCCAAACTACTTTTAAATAATTTGATGCACTCATATATGCTTCTGTGCATAAGGCAATCATTACAAACATCCTTAATGCAGAGCAACAGGGAAAATCTTCACTGAAAATAAAAGCACACTGCTGTTCCTTCAGCCAAGGTTTCTATTGCACCACAAGGGCCTGGTGGGGTGTCCAGTTAGGTGTTGGTGCTCAGGCTGTGCTGACTCGTGAATACAATGCCAGAATTTGACCTTTAATTATTCTTCCACAGCAGGAGGGATTATTATCCCTATGACAAAAATAAATGACAGTTCCTTCCTGTAAAGATTTTGTCATTTGAAGGAGAAAGGTGATTACAGAGAAATGTTGGTTCTAGTTAATGGATTATTCCTTTCTTAACAAGGTTCCTTTGACGTTATTATACAGCTTTTGGAAGATGAGATATGTCTTAATTCCTATTAACAGCAATGTCAAATATTAATACAAGTGGGCCAAAGCAAAATGACTTTGAGAATTACTGAGGAACTGCATTAGGACAAGTGAGATCACTGGGTTATGGCCCGTTATGCAAGGAAGGCATTTTGTACTTCAGGCACTGGATATTGCTTAGTCTTTTGGTATAAACAAAACAACAATTCTTCTATTGCACAGTTTCTTTATTTTCCTGACTCCCAATGCATGTTCTGCTAGAAGACACTTTGCTGTTGATATAAGCAAATGGTGGCCAGAAGCAGAGCAGAGGAAATCACTCTGACTTTGGAATTGAAATTCAAGCCAGTCACAACACACTCCAGCACTGAATCACTATCCTCAATTCCCTTCCTCATCTGCTATGCAACAGCTGAAGATTTATCCACCCAAAGGTTTGATGCCTGCTGATGGATGAGGTAGGGTGCTGGGAAGGTGCCAGGGAAGGCCATGGAGCAGGTGATCTTGAGTGACATGGTGCAGTGCTTACAGGACTGCACAGCTGGTGAAGAGTCTGGAGCACAAGTGCCATAGGAGCACCTGAGGGAGCTGTGAGTGTCTGAGAGCCTGGAGAAAAGGAGGCTCAGGGAGGACCTCTTCTCTCCCTAAAAGTACCTGAAAGGAGGTTGTGGCCAGGTGGAGGTCCATCTCTTCTACCAGGTAACAAGTGACAGGACAATGGGAAATGGCCTCAAGTTGCATGAGGGAAGGTTTAGATTGTATATTGGGAAAAACCTCTTCACTGAAAGGGTCGTCAAGCCCTGGAACAGGCTGCCCAGGGAAGCAGTGGAGCTGGTGGAGTCACCATCCATGGAGGCATTTAAAAGACCTGTAGACATGTCACTTAGGGACATGGTTAATATTTGGACTTTATGATCTTAAAGGTCTTTTTCCAATCTAAATGATTCAATAAAGTGGGGTCTGTCAATAGTTCTTAACCCCATAAGACATTCCAAATTGATGAACTCAACTGCTGTTTTCAAACAGTGTGACAGTAGCTGTTGCCATTTAGTGTTCTCCCATCACAGGGAATAATCAATTAAATTATTGCAAGGGATGTCCCAGCTCAATTTTTGTCTCTTTCTTGAAGCTCTCTATAATTCTCCCATATGGCTTTGTAAGGAACAGTCTATTTAAGTCTTGATTACTAAACCAAGAGACACTAAAACAAAATATCCAGTATTAAAAAAGCATCTCTGTAGGACTCAATGTTCCCCAGTAGTGAGACTAATCCTATTTACTCAATTTGTACACAAAAAAGAATGCATTATTTCCACTTAAACAAATGCTATAATAAGATGAATATTAAATCACTCTCCAGTAGAACTCAGACATTCAGATTACATTGGTAATGGGCTCTGACTCCAAAAAATCCCAACTTTGAAGCATTTTTCCTCTGCATTTTATTTAATTTTTACAGTCTAATGGTGCATCTTCTCCTAAAATGATTGAAATAACTCTTAAAATAACTCACAGAGCACCAGATCCAAAAATTAGATACATGAGAAGGTAAAATGCAGAAGGCATAAAAGGCCCACACAGCACATTTCAATGAAAAGCCAAACTCTGCCCCCTTTGCACATCTCTGGCTGGGAGGTGAAATTTGTGCAGCTGTGGACAGCTGCATTGTTTAACTAGACATTAAAACAATTTGGACAAGGTGCTGAAGAAAGCCAGCAAACCCACACAAAGGTCTAGCCATAAGAAAAATAAATAAATAAAACACAGGATCTAAACACAAGAAATGAGAGAAGGAGAAGAAACGGGATTTCTGTCTCAACAAGGAAAACAGAAAGAAGTGGTGGGAAGCCATGTCAACTCTTAACTGGCAAAACAAACCAGAAACAGACTCCAAACAGGAAAGAACCCAAAGAAGTCCTGCCCACAGTGGCACCAGAAAGATTACTGGGGGACTAGGCAAAGGCACAAAAGGAGCAGAGGAAATATGTTTCCTTGATTCTGTACATGGACTCATGAACACATTTACACACAAGTGTATATACACATGCATGTGTATACACACACATTCAAGAAAAATTTACTATTTTTCTTGAAATCAATATCTATCTATCTATATATATTTTGGTATCTAAATCTATCCATACATAAGTGTGTGTGTTTGCATATATATGTATACACACAGATAAATCCCCTCCCCTACTGCTGTCATGAAAGCCAGTAAGGACTGGGAACTTATTCAAAGCTCACTGCAAATTGAGATATCTGAATATATTTTCTCAGAATGATGTCACTGCCTGAAGCCCTGCATCCTCCAGGACAAACTTCTAGCTTTCTGTTCAATTTCCAGCTATGCTTTAATCCAACAATTTCTAAGTGGATGTGTAAACATTCAGTCCCCAACAAATCTGAGCTAAAGAGACTTCCTTCTGGAATGGGGTCCTCAGATTCCCTGCTCAAGTACACCAAATCATCCTTACATTATTCCTCGTCATTTTCTCACACCTGAACGAAGCGTTTAGCTTCATGCCATTGCTCTAAACTCAAGAGATTCTATCTACCACCAGTCAGGGAAAGAAAGTCAAGAACTTAGACCTTCTACAGATGGCATCTACACTTGTCAAAGACCTCTCTGTTCAAAATGAGTTAATTTGTACCCTCTGGTTCCAGGCTGCTAAACTTTCTCTAGACAGTGTGTGCTGCATTATTCTGTTTCAGAAGATAAAGGCGGGGGGAATAGCCAATAGCCCCTAGTTTCTACAAAATTGAGTCTGAAGACTGGTCACTAAAATGAAACAATGAGTTGCAAAAGAGATAGTAAAGAATGAACAATGAGAGCTTTCAGTGCTAGATTAATAATCACTTTTGACCAGATGACTGAGGTGGAAAACTACTTCTAATAACACCTTTCATGTTCCTTTCTCATGAGCATCCATCCAGATAGAGACGCCTGAAGTTTAAAATATCTATTTTGAATACAGAGTGCAAACCTTCTGTTCTGAAAGACTTAGTTCAGGGGGTTTTGAATTTTTCAAAAGAACTTGCATCATCTCTTTGCAAAACATTTCTCAAACTATTTGAAAGCCCAGAATTATTTCCTGAACTTGCCTTGAATTTATGAGTGAGACAAGATGCCTGAAACTGCCCAACTCTTGGTCCAGAGATCTCTGACTGGTTTTTGCTACCACTGAATCTTACAGGTTAGCTGTGATAGCACAAATTGAGAATAAAGGCCGTACCATAACTTCAAGATCATTTGTATATCACATCAGACATTGTCCTGGAAGCATTTAATAGCTTTTATGGGAAACCACCTCTGTCCATGCTCCCATACCTTGCTAGGAATTATGGGGGGGTTAGAGAGGGGGAAATCTTACTGCTGCTGTTAGCACACACACTCACATACCTTAAAAATCCAAGTACTAAAAGTAATGTATAAGTAATAATTTGAAGTGAAATTGACTTACTTTAATTACATTTGGTATTATAGACTGTGATGCATTACTAAATAAAAAGAAATACCATCACAAATGACAAAAATCCATGCTTAATTTAAGCAGACCAATTACTTTAAGTGCTGCTACAGTCAGAAAAGTGATTCAAGGATAAGTATGAGAACACAGAATGCCATTTCTTCAATAGCTTCCAGATCAAATTCAATGTAAAAGTCAAAAGGTCAATTTTTTTTCTCTACCCCATGGTAACACAAACTCCCTGTTGGACCTGGACAACTTGGCTGAATTCTTTCTTTCCTGGCATTCTCTGCAGCTGCAAAAATGACCATACATTAAAAGACACAAACTTTTTTCAGGAAGGTCTTCATTTTTTCCAGGTGGATTTGGTATTAGTCTGGAAACACGACGTCCAGTATGCAGTTAGGCCTGAATAACTAGGTAATGCAGAAATTGTGTAGAATAAACACTCAGACGATTCTGTTCCCTGTTGGGTGAAAAGGTGCTCAGCCCCAGTGTATCCCTCCCCTTTATCACCTCATACAGCACCTTCAATGCAGAGATGGCTGAGGATTCCCACTCTAAGTGATTGCTAGAGCAGACTGGTGAGCATAAAGAAGTTACATTTCTCTGCAGCTGGCTGCTTAAAATCTATATATCTTACTATTAAAACAGCAATCCAAGCTTCTCCACAACCGTTCCAGCTGGGATGCACCAAGCAATTGGAAAAAAAACCAGGCATTTTTAATAACACATGCAAACTCTTATCAACACAGCTCATGCAGGACAAGTCAGACACTTCCTGGTAGTGTCAGATTTGCTGAACAGGCACCTACCAACACATGTGCAGGTGGCCCAGCACCTCAGGTGTCAGATTGCCTGCACTCACATTAAGCAAGGTGTGCTCACTGGAAATATGGCAGCCCCAGTGATGCAGAAGTGCTTGTCTGACAGCTGAAATCATGACACAGAAAGCAGGATATAACTTATAAACAGACAAGGATAAAAGAAAACTTAAAGCAGGTAAGATGAAAGTAGCTCATGTGCAAATGCTCTGCATTGCTTCTTTTTTGTTGTGACAGTCAATGTTTCATATCACAAGTGATTTGCAGTGTTCCATGTGGTCTGTGCAAATGCATGCATTTCTCAATTTTTGTTACAATATTCCTCTGCAAATTAAATAAATGCAAGGGTAGCAGCCTGCACAAAGGGATCTTGACAAAAGACAGACCATCCCAGGACTAACATCTTGTTGTAAAATTATTAATAGCACAATTCCTGTAACTTACAATCATGGCTGAGAACAGGCAGGACTCAGAAATGCAACTGCCACATAATTGCTGTGGGAAACACAACTTCCCACAAAATCAGTCATATCGAAAATTAAGTTCCTTCCACGTAGCAAGATTGATCAAGTAGCATTCAAAGTTAATGCAGTATCAATGAAAAAGAATAGACCTCTAATCTTGGGGAAAAAAAATTAGAAATAATAAATTGTGGCCTTGAGGTTTTTCTCCTGTAGGAACCAAGCTTCATATATAGGTTTGGAAGGTCAAATGTGTTTCAAATGTTTCTTCTGTAAAACTCATACAACACTTCAGCAGACAACACTCACTTATTGACACCAAAACTTAAGAATAAAATATTCCAGCTACTTCTCACAGGTCTAATACCATTTTCATTGACAAAGTCAACTCAAAATACCCACATTTTATCTTATATTTTGTAACAGAGATATGCAGACATGTATGAAGGAAAACAGAGATCTAATCTAACTAAAAAAAAAAAGTGGTTTTCAGTAGTAAGGTTACTCTAGTAAAAACATAACTATTACTCACATTTCTCTTCAGAAATATGACACACTATTCCTCATTGTTTTCATTTTCACTTCCAGCCTCCAAAACCCTTCTCAAATCCATCCTGTAACCACACATCTGTTTATTTGCTCACCCTAGAAGCACAGTTTCAACTGTTTATTTCCCAACCTCATCTTCTGGTGGGTGGCACCCACTGCTTTTAACTGATAGTCATTTTACAGCTTGCTAAGATTCTTTATGAAACTTGCCCCACTACCAATTTTTCTGTCAGAAAATTTGATTACTGATGCTTCTACATCCAGAAGGTCAGCAAAATAAAACATTAAACTTCTCAGCAGGTCTGTGCACATTGTTGCAATATATGTAGAGGCACAAAAGATGCTCTTGTAGAGGAAAACATAATTCAGAACACATCAGATGAACCTCCTTAGGATGACACAACAGATCAGAATTCTGTTGCAAGTTCTTTTACAGCTGGGTAGACCTGGTTCCAAAAAGCACCACCTGACAGCCACTGGCAAACTGAGGGACAACTGTTTTTTTCACCAGAAAATGAATGTCAGCCTCAGCAACAGCAGCTTCCTGGTGTGGACAGCGGGGAACAGGTTTCTGTGCATCTTCTGAAACCACACACAAAGCACAAATGAGAGAAGTGCAAAAACAAGGGCTAAATCATGAAGATGCAATATCTGTATTAACTCCTATCTGTTCTTACATAAATAGAGGGGAACTGGATGGATAATTATCAATCAATCTTTCCCCTGTTGGTACAGCTCAGTAGGAAACTCGATGTCTTGAAGACTTTAAGGCATTTTACTGTGAAGGACTATAACCTTTCACTGAAGTTGTGCATATATTTTTATCTGTCGTTTCAGTGTAAAAACAGGCATTTTCTATTGTAACCATAAGAATATTAGGGGCTTGTTAGGCTGTGTTTCTAACAGCCAAGTCCATTACTTTTCCACAGAAATTATAATTCAAAATGTGTGTCAGAGAAGGGGCAAATAATAACTTTAATAAATAATTTTCAGCTTCAATGTAACACAGCATTGCCATAAACGTGGGGCTTCTTTAAATTGTGCAATGCTATTCAGTCTTCAGAAAATCTGACAGTTTCCACAAGGAGGACACCAAAGGCTTCGAGAGATCAGCAAATGAAGCAATTAAAACACTACTCAAAGCAACGGTACAACTTTCTGAGATGAGGTAGGGAAGGACCACTTATTACAGAAAACAACCAAAGCCCAGTGGCAGGGAGGTGCTGCTGGAGAAGCAGGAGCAGGGCTCTGTGGAAGCTCAGTGCTGAGGAAAGGGCCATGCCCCGGGAGCCAGGCATCTGTTTTGTAGCTCAGCATGCAATATCCTGGGAAGTGGTTCATTTATCCTCTTGGGAAGTAGGTTATTTATACTCTGGTCCCCATTCCATGCCCAGATCTGGCAAGGTTCAGTTGGCTTCTTTATGGAAACCCCTCCCACCAAATTCTTATGAAAAAATTTATTCTATTGGAATTAGCATAAGATGGATGTCACATCCACGAGGAAAAGGAGAGGAAAGAGCACATGGGCAGCTGCAATGCACACCACACTCACCACCTGGAAGGAGCAGAATGCCTGTGGCAATCTTCCATAACCTGAATGTCTTACTGATACGGCCTGTGCCAAATGGAAAAGATAAATTTTATCATAACTGAATTTAGAGGTAGGTGAATTAAGGGTTTCAGCATTTGTTACTGAGATGCTAAGCCTTTGCAAGGAAGAAAAAAAGAAAAAAAGACAAAGAAACACAGATGCATCACTGGAATAAGGGATGCCATAGCTCACTAAGAGGTTGGCTAGTAGGCAAAATAGGCAATAGCAGTTTGCACACTGAGCATCTGGGATGTTTCTAAGACATCCTAATAAGATTATTTTCCTCCCTTCATTCTTGAAATAACTGTTAGAATAATTTTGACTCTTTAAACCCAATCCTCTGCTAACGAGCAACATTCTCATCACTACCATAAGGTCACCAAAAGAACACCTACCATGTACCTTGTGAGTGCTTTCAAAGCATCACTGTTCAAGCATTACAGAGGACAGTAACTACAGGACAGTTTATTTGCTGGGTTACTAGATTTTTGAGTCTACAGATTAGCTCTACAAGCATCACGGAAGTCTCCTCATGCTTAAAGCAATTCTATGTCATTAAAATGATGTCACAGTCTCAATTGATTTCCTACTAAAAACCATCCTCACCATCTTCAATGTTCCTGTTAAAGAAACAGCAAATAACTATCCAGCAACCGAGAAAAGAAATCTGCACCCAAGACTTTCAGAACTCTTTTAAACTCAGGATTGTTGGTTTTTCCTTTGTTCGCTTGTTGGATTTTGGGGATTTTTAAATCAGGACTAACCAAACTTCAAACCCAAAGATGATATTTCTCTGACTTGCCACTAACAATCTGATAGTATATAGGGAGAATGCAAACACAGATTTATTTTGCAATGGTGGATGATGCATAAAATCTAAACTATACATGCATAGACATGTCTATATGCATAGACATACATAAGATTATTTTTCCTACTGTGATTTAACCTTAAGTTTCCTTTTTTTGTATTCTGTTCATGGTAAATCACCATGTCAAAAGATTAGGCATCACATTTTAAAGCATAAGTGTTAGCAGGGTTTTGAAATATACCACAGAAAATTTATTTTCCCCATTACAGATCCTATATCCTAAGACAGGAGTGCTGAATATACCATGAGTTAAATATATGGAACAGTGTTCATATCAATTGAGCAGGGGTGGGGGGGGATATGAAAAAAGTATACACAGTTCCCTTTCCCTCTGAGAGTCTGGCACAATGAGAGATTTGGGGTTTTATTATTCTTTACGCATATCATAATGAACCTGGGCAGAAACTCGTTTCCCTCAAGTTTCAGCTCAAAGTAAGAATTTTGCTGAAGGAAATGCATGAGATTTAGTGAAAATGCTAACTTTACTTTTCAGTTTAATGCCAGGAATACCTCTGTGAAATTTAGTCCAGATACAGAATAATGTGAGGAAGCATGTAAAAAAAGTAATAGTTATTGTGAAAATTAATTTGTGAAGAGAACGGTACTCAGCTTTGATAGAAAGCATTTTCTGGGACAGGTAGAGACCATGCTGAACTTCCTTGGACATTTATGTGACCCCTGCTGATCAGTGTCAACACTAGATTAATATTTTACTGCAAAAGTGTAAGATGATTCAAACTTTGTCTGTCTGTGTAGGTGTTGCTAAGCAACTTTGCTCCTTCTCTGAGAACCAGTCTTCACAGCAACCTCTCCTTCAAGACAAAGACCTGCATCCACTTTGTCCTTCGTCAGTGAAAAACCCAGCACGTCACTTTCCACCCTTCCCTTTACATTTCCCTCCCCACCTCCCAGTTAGGAAGAAATTAGCGTAACGGCGCCCGAAACGCTGTCTTTCCCTTACCGTAATCGCTGTCGTAGAAGACGATGAACTTCTGCCAGCGCAGCTCGGTGACCAGCTTGAGCATGACGTCGTTGAGGCGCACGGGCGGGCGTGCGGCCAGCGTGTACTCCTCGTCCTCCAGGCTGGGGTTGAGCTGGCAGGCCGTGCGCGGGGAGCCGCCCGTGCTGCGCTGCACGAACAGGTGCGGGATGTGCATGGCGTCCGTCAGCGACTGCAGCGCGTTGGCCGACGCGCAGCCCGTCGACGTCACCAGGGCTAGGATCCCCAGGGTCATCAGGTCGCAGGCTGGAGAAGACAAGACGTAAAGCAGGGTTTGAACGAGCTCAGCAATTCCTTTGGCCAACCTAGATGCTAAGCAGGGGACAAGGAAGGTTTTGCCCTTGCCCTCAAGACAGGGCTGAAATGATTTATATTACACTGTCAGCTGAAGCCTTTCAGAGTTAGGTCCTGCACCTTTACGGTCGGAGACCGTATCTGCAATCTGTCCCGGCACGCCAAAGTTGAGGACAGATAACGTAACTACTGTCAGTCCTTGAGACAGCAGCTGATGTGGATGGAGATTATGGCCCTTGCTTCAGGTCAGTCCTGGTGCAAGCAGGAACTGAATTCCCACTTTTTTAAACTCACTTCACTGCTTTAACTCCTTAATCCTGGTTGGATACATTGGATGAAGATTTCAGACAATAAAGAGCAATTTCCATCCCAAGGACTTGCCTCATACAGCAGAGTTTTGAAGGAATTTTTAAATTGATAAAAAACATTCACTGTGTGTCTCAGAGCACTGAAGAAACAACAAAGGCATTCTTTAGACCCAAGACAACTCTTGAATGACTAAACAATTATTAGCAACACTGTAGCTGTCCTTAAAAAGATCTGGAAAAGCACGTATCATTTAAAAAACACAGCATACACATTTGACCCCATCTGTTTTTGAGAACGAAGCATTATTCTCATGCTGAGTTTGAAACACAGACTGTGGAGAGGCCTGGGCAGTCTTCTCTGCTGCTCAGGGCACCACATGTGTCATGTTCTTCCCAGGACCTCTCCAGATCAGGCAACCTGATATTCAGCTGCAGTTAGAAAATATTTCCAGCCAGGGCCATCAGCAGCTGTTCAGTCAGTAGTGGTGAGAAGACTCTGTAAGACCATAAAGCAACCAGGGATGCTGGTTTTTGCCAACTCTAGTGGGTAAGTGGCAGCAAAGTTGGCCCTGGGAGCTCAGCACAGGAGACCCTCATAGATAAGGGCTGGCACTAGCCCTCAGGGTCCCTCAGGGGCACTAGGAACTGCCTGCTCCACCTTTGAAGAGGGCTGGGGGCAAGCTCAGGGGTTCAGCAGCTGTTTCAGATGCCAACAAGCACAAGCACAGCCTGCCCACAGGAAGCCCTTGCTCTGGTCCCCCAGCACAGCAAAGCCAGACAGGAGGGACTGGAGATGCTCCACAGCCCTGGGCAGTCTGCAGAGCTCATTACCAGCGCATGAACAAAGAACCTCTGGGGTGCAATTCAGAGCCCCCCCGGGACACCCAGAGAGCTGAGCAGGAAATTCAGCTTCCAGCTGGAGAGGGGAGGCTGCCCATGCTGGTGCTTCACCCTGCAAGGAGACTGCACGGGCTGTGGGACTGCCAGCGCCGTGTCAGGGCTGGTGGCAGCAGGTGACACTGCCACTGACCTGCTGCCTCATCTCCAGTGGAAAGGCAGAAAAGAAAACACAATCTATTAAAAGCATTAATTTATCCTCCTCCAAATGCTTTTAAGCATATCTCCACTTTCAGAGGCCAGAAAGTCAAAGGAAGTAGGTTATGAGTAATAGTAATTAATAGTTAAGTATCAATTAATATTAATTACATAAAGCCTCCATAATTAAATACATAACTGTTTCTTACACAACCAATGAATGGCTCCACCAAAAATCTTCTTAGACCAGACAGAAAATAGATATATTTCACTTGGATATGGGATAACAGAAACAAAATGTTTCATCTTCTCTGTGCACAGAATGCATGTATCCTGATGCAACAAAGATGAAGAGCTTTTAATATTATTTCCTTGATGGTCTTTACAATAAACATATGTCAGCTGCATTATCTAAATTTACTCTGTGTTGATTATAGTTATATAAAATTGTTCTTTGTTTTTCCTGAGAGCTGACCTGATTTAACAGCAGGGAGGCATTATAGTTGCCAAATGGGAGACCCAGGTTCGGGAACAGATTTCATTTCCTAGGCTTTTTGCCAGAGAAAACCAAACATGTCATACAGGTAATTTATTTAGTCACAGTAGGGGAGGGAACAGAGAAGTGAGAACAGAGGGAGGGAACAGCAGAGCTGAGCCATAAACCCCTGCAGAGATCACCGCCAGCAAGCTTTGCTGTCACCAAGGGTGAGAGCAGCAAGCCACATGGGGCTGTAGCAGGAACAATTTACTTGCAAACCAGACAGAAGGAGACAAAAAACAAAGCCCTTTCTGATGGGAGGCTGCATTCAGAGAGTCACTTATTTGTGCAATTCAGAGCTGATCACCAGTTGTATAAGAAAAACCTTCATTCGGTGGCTGACACTAACCAAAAGCTGCTGCTTACTAGCAGCAGAAAGACCAGAGAGGTGACAAATCATGGCAAATGGGCCCCCTTATCTCCCAGCACAGCCCACCAAACACAGCTGAAGTATCTCAGCAAAGACCATTTCAGCTGAGGCATTTTCCCAGTGTTTTGTAGTTTGTGTCCATGGGTTCGATTCAAGAATTAGTCAATATGCTTCCACATTCTGATATTTTTGTTGATTGATTTTGTTCTGCCTGAAAGCATATGCTACTTAGTAAGTGTGTGCTCCTCTTGCCTCTGTTATGTGATAGCAGGCAATAAAAACTGGAATGACTAAAGAAAAAAAGTTTCATGTTTTCTGAATTGCTTTCTTTAGTCAAATTACAGAATGTGAAACAGAACATGTAATTTCTAATAGAAGACTTTCATTATACAAAAATACAATGGACTCAAACAAGTTCAACCTCTCCACAATTATTGCACTGAAGGGTGAGAATAAGCTTTGAGAACATAAAGAAGACAAGTATTACTTTTTACATGAGTAACACAATGGGGAACAACAACATAACAGACTCCATTAAAAAACTCATTAGCTCTTAAGGCATCTCAAAATTCCTTAGCAAGGGAACGTTCAAGGATTATACAATCTTGGGAGAAAACTCTGGTGGACCATTTTTTTTTTAGGATTCTCCCCAATTCCTACAATTTCTTCCACAGAAAACTAACATTAGAAAAGAGATGCAATTTTCTGTTTCAGTTCACAATAGCTATGGATTTGCAGCAACAACCAGATATCCTTGACACTGTGACTGAGTAAATGGCTAATTCTGTCTATCAGCTGCAGTTTCATAAGCATTCAAAAGAACCTGTGATTTTTGCATAAAAATTTCATAACCCTGATCTTGATTTTTTTACAAGCTAAATACATTTGATTTGAAATGCTTTGGTCCACATCAAACTACCAACACTCAAAACACCCTGAGAACTTCAGTGATCCTCAACTACTATAGTTATGGTAATATACATTTAATATTCTTCTAACTAAAGTGCTTCCATATTTATTTCTGTTGCTGATATCTTTACTTAGATAGGTTTTAAGAAATAAGGCCTTTAAAGTATTAATTCCACAGATGAAAGCACAGAAGTTTTCTGGTAATCCTGCCTCAGATTTGACTGTTATTTAAACAGAAATAGATATTAGTTTACTGTGCTCAGAATGACTTTATCACCATCAAACTTCATTTTAAAAGGATACCAACATCGTACAAACCATACAGTAAGAAATGTGCAGTCTAACAGGATGAAAACATGAACATCATCGTACCTAAAGAATAAATCTTCATTAATGTATTTGAGCCAATTAAATCATGTCATGGTGCTTGTTCAGTGTTGGCCTCCATCAACAGACCATCTCTCAAGCTTATTCTTGGATCTCATTCAAGTTTCCCAAATTAGTAATTAATCCTGTTTGTCATTATTTTGGTGAGTATCTCTCCTAACCTATTATTTTGAAGTCTGTTTTCAGAGACCCCCTTTTACACATCTGACATTTTCCACCTTGAACTGTTATTTCCATCAGTGTTTCACAAGACACAGCTTTCTTCTCCATCTATTGCCTCTAATTTTATTGTCACATCCTAGCAGTATGTACAAAACTCTTTCATTCTGTCGACCACATGTCTAACTCCAGACACATTCCATTAAGACCACACTTAAGCCACAAAAAGAAGCTATTTATTTTCAGACTTTGCCTTATCCACATGACCTTTCTCATCAGTGGGACTCCTCATGGCACATGAGACAATGCAAGACTTCTACTTTGCTGCAATCATCTAATGTAATGCAGGACTCCATTTCTACCACTGCTTCCTGTACTTCCTAATTCTGAAGACAGGTACAGATGGCAAAATCCTGATTTGGCACCATCTTCATGGGGATATTTGCGTTAAGAGCTTTAGCTCATATCTCTGTAATTAAATCCCTCTCTCTCCAAACCACTGGGGATTAAAATACTCCAAGAGAAACTGTTATCTTGCTCCTGGCAATGTGACAACATGACCATCTCTCAGTCTCCCTTTCAGTGATTTCCTATTATCAGAAAAGGGTAGAAACTTGTTCCTTTGTTTCCTCCATTATCAACAGAGCAGCTGCCAGTGTAATTTCAGCTCTAACAATATATCCACCGACTGGCATTCACACTGCCTCTTCAAACTTCAATGTCTTTCTGTCTCTCACTTCTGGGCATCACCATCCTGCCCACTCTGGACACCCTCTCATATTTAATAAATCCTCTTCAAGGTTTTAGTTGAATTTTTTTTCCTTCTTTTTCAGTTTGACTAACCCTTAGGAACTCTTTACTGCACTGCAAATGGAGAATTATCCAAACCACAAATAACTTGCGTTTTAAAAAAATCACTGACTGAAAATTGAGAGGCTGTTGCCTTTTTGCTTGGAAAGATTTTCAAAGGAAGGAAGATAACTTCAGACATGCTGTATTACTCTGCAATGCAGTGATTAACTAAATTGGCACTTAAGTGTCTGTGATTAGGTTTGAAAGCCACCTTCCTGCTGAGACAAGGGACTTGATGCTTGCCTCAGTACTACTGCCTCAGTCAATCTGGCAGAAAACTAACTTTTCACATTATTTGTCTTTGAAAATCAGTAGGGAAAAAAAAATTGTCATTAAAACAAAGTCTGGACAACACAGCAGATTCTGGGGGAAAACCCTTGGTTTTGGGAACCTTAATCCTAATATTCCATGAAATTATCAAGGCCTGTAATTTATGCTGAAAATGCATAGTTAGCAGATCTACCAACTGAACTAGCAAGCAGAAGCAGAATATCACGTGCTATATAGAAATGAACTATTGTACTATTTATGGGTACAAAATTTAATTAGCAATTTGGATCATTAGCCAATTTCTAGATAAACAGAGATACATGTAAAATTTTGGGGTGAAACACTAGAACAACCAAGAGTTAGGAGATAAAAATGTATCAGTTTGGAAAACTGTGTCTTGAATTAAGATGTAAGGTCTGTGGGAAACACACCCACAGAGGTATTCTCAAATTAAATGGATAAAGTCCTTCTGGGAGGTTTGTTGGAGCACTGAAATCAGATAGACAAGACAGTGATACAAGGAGAAAGACTGCATCCACCAAGCAATATTTCAAACTCAAGAGGATAACAATACAATTCTTCCAGGTAAAGCCAAAATAACACAAACCACAGAAGTGTTTTCACACATACCTAAGCAAAACCTGAATTTTCAGCTGCAGTACATGAGAAACTTCCGTGAAGTTAGAGCAACGACCCACAGCTAATTCAGTCACTCGGAAAAATGGCAAAAGACTATTAGCTATCTACATCTTACTCCTCTTTAGGCCTCAAAAATGTATTGCTTTTGTGCAAAACCAGCTGATCACGCAGAAAAATCATAGAATAATGTCATCTATACCACTGAGAATGCTTCTATTAAAAATATTGATTTATACAAAGATTCACTTCTATTATTGGTGTATTAAGAACAACATTAAAATTAGTTTTCTAAGCACTCGCTGAACCTCATGCTTCATTAAATGAGGTTTCCTGAAGACTAATTTATTTCTTGCTTCACATTTTATGATGTTTCTTACTCTTCAGCTTCTTCCCTTAACTGAGAAAGGCAATTCATAATGAATTTGCATCATTTGCACGTCATGACATGCTATGCAGTTGTTCTTCCTTTGGATACTCAGCAATCAACATATTTTCCTTTGTTTCATTTCTGTAGGCTTTTACTTACCTTGATGTTCTATACTTACACTATGTTTCTACAAATAACAAAGTATTTATTATTTTTTTCATTATGAAATCTACACCAAGCTATAGTTACTTGTCACATAATGACTGATAATACAGAGAAAAGATAACAAAGGTAGACAGTAAAAACCTTTTATGTAGCACTTTTATTGCTGTATCACCTTATATGTAGTGAAGATGGATATTTCCTACTCCATTATTAAAACAAAATGCATCTTAGAAAAAGAAAGAAAATCCACAATTTCTCCTCTGCGGTTTGATAAAAAATAGAAAGAAAAAATAAAATCAAGCCAACCAAAACCCCAAGGTTTTAGATGTCTCCATTTTCTGAATAAAATATTTGAGAACAATAAATATTCCCTCCCTCTTCTTCTGTATCTGAGAAAGGGCAGGACAGGTGTACCAGTACATTCACACATTAGTGTGTGCACATGAGAGTTCAAATAAACAATATATCAGGATACCTCTGACAAAGCAGCATCTGAAAACCATCTCAAAATCAAGGAAAGCATGAAGATTCTAAAATGTTTACAAAAAAAAAAAAGTGGGACAATTGCTTCTAAAGGTCATCCCCCAATTTTTGGGCAGTCTTTCTATTTTTTTTGCATTTTTCAAGAAGGAGGAATAAGGGAATAAGGTGCTGGGAGGTCAGCAGCTGGCTCCATCCCTCCAGGCTCAGGGCACTAACAGGGGCCTTGTCACTGCTCAATGACATCAGCTGCTCAAGAGAAGCTGTTTTTACATCTTCAGCTTCCTTTCAACTCTGTGTTGTACAACCTGATGTCTTGTGGGCCAATTCTCAGCATTTTTATAAACTCTCAGAGCTCCCCTGGCATCACCAGAAGTGTCCCTTACGTCTATATAATTGTCACTGTGCCTTGTTTGCTGCATTACCCCCGGTTCAGCATTTTCAGTACACTCTCATTGTTGGCTGGCACACGCACAGACAACTTTTGGTATGAAGGCTGCAAAATGCTTTCATTTTATTGGACCTATGATGAACACCAAAATTGCATAAATCCTTTCCCTAGCATTCACATGACAGCAACAATTGGAGATTTAAAGTAGTATCACTGGAAAGTCAAACCAAAAAGCCACTTCTGTGCAGGACAACATTCTTTGTGCCAGTACTAACCCACTAAACCATTAATTAAAAAATTAACCAGGAGCATGAAGAGGAGCAGGCTAGACCACTCTTCTGTTTGCATTTGTGCAGATGAAGAAATTATTCCAAAATGGTAAGTAATATACAACAGAGAATAAAAACAGTGATCAAAACTAGAGTTGTGGCTTTAATTTAATTTATGGGAGTGTATTAATAACTCCCTTTACTCTTTGATGGTCAAAATACAACACCAAGCACAAGTAACACTGCTCTACTGACAACGCAGTTTAGTTTCTGCACAACTGAGTGATGCCATCAAGTGGTCAACAAATGCACCAGTTGTTTTCCAAGTAAGGTTTTTGGGTTAATCTTCATTGAACATGCTGCATTTTGTGTGAAAAAGCTACTGCCATGAAATCAGCAAAAAGCACACTCCACCAATAAAAATGCACCAATTGAGAGCACTAGTGACAGATAAGACATAGCCTTGTTTTTCCAAAAAAACCAGCTCTGATACTGCTCTCTGGCTCCTCCTAAGCAGGAGTCTCTGAGAGCACAAACAGCTTTCTAACTGCTTTAGAGTTGATTTTTGCTATTGGTTTTGCAGTTGGGTGGATCTAGAAGACCACACCAGGAAAGACTGCATAATGTAGGTATTACAAGTATTTAATTTTTTTTAAACAATTTAGCATTGCGAGCGGTTAAGGATGTGCAACATCCCAGAATTTCAACCTTTATCTAGTTTTCTCAGTTAATATTAAAAAGATCCTTAAAGCAGCTAAATAAAAATTCAATGGTACAGAAATTCTGCAGAATAACTGCACTTCTGTTTTCTCAACAAAATGTAACTCCATTAGTGAAGACTTGCTCTTGGAATTGTAGTTTGGCATGATTAAAAACGTGACTAAGCATTTCTGGTAATTTTGAATAGTGCATGGTTCTACAGAACTACAAATTAATCACAATGGCATCAACACTATTTTAAGGCACTAGATGGAACCGAATCAGCTTTGACTTTTTTTTTTCTTTTTCCCCTTCAACACTAGTTCTGAGGTAGAATTAACTGCAAACCATCTCAATTATTCACGGGCCATAACTGCTTTTCTGAACACTGCATATTTGATCTCTGTTCTTTGTAAGTTCTTCAATAATTATGTTTTCTTTTGCCCTTCAACACAGAATGAGCTGCACTTTCTTACCCTCTGCTTTTTTCACCTGCCTTTCATGACAAATCAATGACACAGTATTTTTTACATCCTCGTTAGCATTCTGCATTCAGGGATGCCTGACTTTGTTGCCTCCTTTGGGACTATTTTGCTTGTACATGCTGAGTATTATTTCCATGTCAGTGTGGCTCAGGCTCAGTTTGAGCACGCACAAAAGGAAAACAGTCTTCTGCCATCTCCAAAAAGCAGCCAAGCACAGCGATTCCAGGTAAGCTGATAAAACCTCCCACTCTTTGGTACTGAGGAGCACATTTGGAGTCGGAGCAGCATTGACAACCAAGGATCACATTAGCCCTGCTTGCCTATCTAAAGATATCTATGCACAAACAGGGCCAAGAGAAACTTCCATTTGGGGAGAGGCTTAAACTCTTCCCCTTTGCATCACACCTTAAGTTGAAAGTGGGAGGGATCAGCATCAGCCTAAGCCTCCTCAGCACTGCTTCTGCACTACCTACAAAAAGATTCCTGTTGTTTCCCCAGCACATTAGGAGCACGTGCCACTCACTGCACACTCCCACAGACATTTTAAGCAAACCAAAACATCGATGCACGATCTCCTTTCCAATCTGCCATTGTACTCACTAAAGCACCTACTTTAGTGAGACAACAAAGTCAAATAACCCCAAACATGCTCCAAACTGGCACTTCACATCCTCAGACTTTAAGGAAGACTCTGGGGCACACATAATGCTATCAGAGATGCTGCATTACCAGAAGCAAAATTATATGAGGCTCAAGGTAAGTTCACAAAGGCTACACCATTGTCTCATGCACAAACAGCAAGTTCCATACTCCAACAAGCAGCTCCAGAAATGCACAGCCCTAAAACTTATCCTTATTGTCCCATCTATGATTTTTCCCCCTCCCACAGCTGTTACTTCTACCAGCAAAGGGGACGGCGATATTACATAAGGCAGAGGAGACACCAGAAATCATCACACAGCCAGGGAAACACAGCCACGGTGAAGGAGCCCACTTATCTAAACAGCATTCCTTTATTTATGCCAACTGCTGAAAGACTTGTAGTGTTTATGAATCTAGTTGTGACTCAGGACGTATTTATAGCATATATTTATTGACAAGCTTTAGGGGTTGATCTATTGAAAGATCTCTGCAATGTATCACATACTTAAAACTGCATTCAAAGATTATGCAAATATCCCAAGCCTAGCAACAGTGTAAAGCTGCTATGTCATTTTCTAAAATCAACTTTAAAAGGAACACTTTCTCCTTTCCTCGCTCACGAAAGACATAACAAATGCCAAAATTATTTTTGCTCATTACTAAGGAAAGGTTCCTGTCCTCACTCAGCACTAGTATTTGTGATATAAAAACCACTTTGCTTGCAGATCTCAAATCCCCCATGGCCATCCAGTGCTATAAATTGGGTAGCATTAAAACACTGCAAATCTGCATTCTCCAGTTTTCCTTTTAGCAGTTCCCACTGAATAACTTCAGACACCACACAACTTTTTTAACACCTCCTGAAGCTACTTTAAATTATTGGAGTATTACTCTGAATTTCTCCTTCCCTTCAGCTCCGCATGAGGCAAATCAGGGGAAAACACCAAAATTCACAAATTGTCATGAGTTCTCATCTGAATACACTAAATTAGCCAGTTGTCCAAATGTGTTTAACACCTGGTAGTTTCCACTGTGAACCTGAGGGCAGATTTTCAAGAAGTCTCAACATTTACACGCTTCCTTACCAGAGGCTGCTGCAAGACCAGGTCTCTTATTTTGATGTTTAAATGAGATCTGACCTCTTGAAAGTTTTTCCCATTTTCAACCAGACCCTTTTTTTTTTTAAACTATGTCAGCCTCTCTCTCTGGAGATAAACAGGTATTACACTGGGGATAACCAACAGGAATGCAGAATATTTAATATTATATTATTAAAAATAGTTTAAAATATCAGTTTAATTCCAACTTGCACCTAAGGTTTCCCTCCACATGAAAGTCACTCTATGGTAGACACTAATTCAGATTCATCTAGAGGAAGCCACGTAGAAAAGATCTGCTTTTAGAGCACCTCACATTCCACAGGAAGATATTGCTTCACTTAAAGGCTCTACTTTCAGCTGTTGTACAATTCCTTCAACTGCACCTGATTTTAGTAACTACTAACTACATTATACATATACTATATATATAGTCAGAGTGGATAGATAATACAGGATAACTCAAGCCCTGTAGCATGATCTATACAGAAATATATTACACTTCTTATTAGGTGTTACTTAGCCTTTACTACTATGAATGCTTAAGTGGCTGTTACGTTTTATGTTTGTGTTCATACAATCTCATTATGTAACACCTCCAGGTACCTTTCTTTAGTCACAGACTAAAACCAAAATAGTCCCTGTCCTCTTACCACTGCATTTGAATGTATTCTACACAAGACCAAGAGAGCTACTACTGCACTGTGGTCAGAGGAACAGACAGTTACTAAAGCATTATCACGTGGGGACAAGTAAGGAATTCAATATTGCACCTCCCTGAATCCGTTTCTACAGGGCTTGGTAACACCAATAACCAGTGCTTGTGCAGAGAGTTAAACACACATGGAAAGAAAGTGCTTAAACAAGATAAACCTCGTAACAAAGAAGCTAGTGCCTAATTTTAAGCTGAGCACACAGAGAGATTGGTTTAAGGAAAGGAAAAGATGTACCTCAAATAAAGAAACAGAAAAAGTAGTTCAGAGAAGGTTCCTGCTTTTAAATACCTATTCTTTTACTAGTTAAAAAAATTACATGACTTATTAGAAAAGAGAATTTCTAATGAGGAGTACCAGTACAAATGAGGAATTTTTGTTTTGTTTATTCATAGGTCACCAGCTTCTCACTAAAGGCATTCATTATTGTATCATATAGATTTTCTGAGAATATGTATTATGGTTGTACGCTCAAGTCATAAGCCAAGTGAAAAAAAATTCAAATGTTAGAAAGCCACAATATCTAGAGTCTTCTTGCAATCCTCACACTGTCCCAAGCATCTGTGAAAACACTCAAATCCTAGACTGATAAAAATGAAGTTACAGCAGGATGCCAAAGACAGCACAGTGTCAGCTTGAGAGCCCAGACATCCTGACAAGAACCATGGTATTCCCTGCAGGGCTGAGGTGGGCTTTCTTCAGTCTTCATTGTATGACTGTTATACTCTGATTTCTTCTCTTTTTACTGCATGACATTTTTATAAAATCACTGTCTCATCCAGAACATATGCTATATACACCAGCTAAACTGTCACATTCTTCACAGCATCTATTCTCTTCTCATAATCACTGAATTGTTTTCTTAAAGCAACCTGACTATAAGGTACGGGGCTGCAGGGAATCACTACCCAGGCCTGGCAGGACATTACCCTCTTGTCTGGCTGATAATAACCTGCACAATTGACACTGTGGGCTTTTAAAGTTTCCCAAATCTCTCCAGAAGTGCGGCATTGCCCTCTGAAGTTAAATCCCTAGACACATCATGAAGGTACAGCCCCTGAGAGCTCTAACACTGTAACCTGGTTCTGCAGACTCAATGGTTACTGTTAGCTTTCCAACCTTCCCAATTTAGCTCAAGGACCATTTCCCAAAGATCCAATCTCATGAGCATTAGGCCAGAACACATTTGCTCATTCAAGGATTTCTAACTGTCTAAATACATACCATAGATGTAGAAAATACCTTGTCCCTCCCCACATCACCTAAGGTGAGTTCTACACAGCTCTTGAGCATTTTCCATAGCAATGATTATGCATGCAGTACTATGAACCACTTGTATTTTGGACCTGATTCATCTCAGTAACTAACTACTATGAAATCCAATTAATTTATTTCCTCACAGACTGAAAATATTTTGTGCAACCAGGAAAACTACTTCCTGGGTACACACGTCAGCTGATTTCTCAGGGGGGCTTTTGTCACAGAGGCTCTTCACTTTCATGTGGTAAGAATATTTTGATAAATATTCTTAGATATAAATAAGTCCAAATCTGCATCTTGAGACTGTCTGGCAGACAACGACCTTGCACATTTACTAGTCTCAGAAACTCCATGGAGATCACTGATATATATATATATATATTTTTAGACTGGCAACCATTTCTTAGTTCTACAAGAGCAAAGTGCTGGGGTTTTTTTAACTACAATAACAGGTTTCCTTAGCTGTAGAGCCCATGGCACAATATGTTATCCTTGGCCACAGCATCAACAGAAGGTGTTAACGAAGCCCAAGACCGAAGCAGTGTTTAAGTTTGGAGGAAGTCTGGCTCCTTCTTGTACACTTTACACAATTACATCTAGGTGTAACAAAGGCATATATCAGCTGCTTCTTCCTCACAGCCCTCTCTTAGTGCAGGGTGGCTGCACATACCAGACACAGGCTGGACACCCTGGAGACCAAGGGCAGCATCCACTACAGGGACAAATTGCTTCCTCTGTTCCCTGAGCTACAGCAAAGCACAGCCAGGCGTTAAAGTGAGCTGCAGGATTGGACCCTGCTGAGCAGCATACTCATTGCTCTGTACATTTAGGCCTCCACCACACAGAACCTGGGCAGTTAGAGAAAAACATTTTTTCTCACTTCCACTCCAAGTCCCTTTCCAGTCTAAAAGACATTTCTGTGCAATGTAACAAAAGGCAACATCTCACTTAAGACTTCACCAATTTCCTTGGTCCTCTGCACATGCAGGAGACTGCACTGAACATTTGCTTAGGAAAAGGGGATTCTAAATGGCAGAAGTGCCTATCATTTTTCCCCAGTTTAATGATACATTTGATTAACTACACTGACCACAGCTCATCAGGTAACTCACAGGACTTCAGTGTCTTTGAACATCAAAACTGAATTATAAGGTTTTTGTGAGCAATGACCAGCTAAACTGTCAGAAAGACTACAAAATAGAAAGGTAGCTAATGTTCAATTTGTAGACTAATTTTAGAACACATAGAAATGCATAAAGAAAAGAAAGGCAGTGTTTTCTACCAACGCTCTCAAGACACTTTATCTCCGTTTTGCATTAACTGTAGGACAATTTTCACCTTCTGTGAATATACCCTTTGTAATATTCAGCCCAGGACATTCAGAATCCAACCAGCTGAACTGCACTAAGGCCCAAGAGCTGACACAGACTCCTCGTCAGGGGCCTGGGTGCACACAGAGTCCCATGAGACAAGCAGCTAAACAAGGGTCTGAAACCCCACAATGTGCTGATGCACTAGGAAGCAAATGTGATCTAAAAAGGGCAGGTATTTTTAAGTGACAAGTTTCTTGCCCACTGACCCTTGCTAAAGTCATTTAAATATAAAGCTCTACAAAGCAAAAGATCAACCACAAGAAATTTCATATGAAGAACATACAAAACTTTTTTTAAACAAGGGTTAAACAATTAAACCTTGACATTTCAATTCAGGTAATGCCTTTTTTTTTAATTTTACAATCTAAATACTTGAGGGGGGGGAAGGAAACAAAAATGCATTTTTTAATACAAAAATTGAAAACAGCTGAAGTTCAACACACCAGCCACTCCTCTCACCAGCACCATCTCCCATTCCTGCCTCCCCACTTCCTTCATGACAGGACTCAGGTTGAGCCCTCAGATTCTGACCCACACTTACCATCACCCTGAGCAGGAGATCCCAGGTCTTAGCTGCAGTTAAATAACCAGTGCCCTCACCTGACACCTCCTAAGCCCATGTGCAACTTCACCCCACAAGTCACATTTCCCAAGGGTCTGAAAGCCAAAAAAATTTGGCAACTGATTAGTCTCTATAAGCTCAACTTGGGGTGAATATCAGCTGGCAACTTCTTGCTTCAGTTCTTTGCTATGAAAAGTCTGAGCTCTCCAGGACAAGTCATACAGAGCTTCCAGCATAAAGCTCTCCTGTACACCATGGATACATGCCAGCTGAGATGGAGACTGAATCTGTCGAACACAATCCCCAATTTCCATCACTCAGATGCCCTAACCAAGACTGACAGGCTTTCTCCTTCACCAGGAATGCCAGTGTTTGTTTAGAGTGGACTGAGCGCCACAATAAGCACAACACTTTATGCCATTTACACAAATCAGGAGAGACCAAACTTTTATCTTCAGGATCAATTGGATTTAGCTGGGAAACTCCATTTCTGATCTCTGCACATTTGACAGGAGGCAAGGAGTCACATGGATAATTTACACAGATAAATTAATGATAGCAAGGTCTAATTCCATTTGAGTAGTCATTTGCTTATTTCTTTTATTTGTATTCTTCCTGAAGTACTTGCATGAAGCATGCAATTGCATTCTGTTGGAATGGTTAACACAGCATGAAGAGAAATACATACTTGTCATGTCATTTCAGGCCCTGCACAGCAGAATCACACATTAAATTATTTTTGGCTACTAAAATCAAAACAGGGCAGGTACTATAAAAAGTAAATGACCAGAAATTTGAATTCCTATAAACCATTTTAACTGTCCATGTATCCCTTGTGCAGTCCAGGATCAGCTTTGTTCTATTACAAAGCATGATACTACAAGGATTTGCAGCCATCTGTCACAGTTCCACTGAAAGGCTAAGGGTGAAGGCTTTTTGAGACAAAATTTTGGGGCCATTTTGTGAAGACTTGTTATCCCCCAACTGTTCCTCTGTCAGAGTTGCATGTTGTACTTGTGTAAGCAATACTTTCACTGAAGGTAAATACAATATTGAATCTACCATATTAGCTAACTTGGCTTGTCTAGGCCAGTGTCTTTTCCATATCTGTCACTGACACCACACCAATCTCCCTAAAGCTTTTAAAATCTTTTGCAGACATACACAAAACCAAGTTCCTGTAAGAGAATATTCTTCAGAATATTTTCATATTCACTGGCTTTTGTGCTGAAGCATGAGGATTTAAATTCTTTATAATTTCTTAATCCTATCAAGTATACTTGTGCATTTTCTAATTATCTGTATAGAGTCTAATCCTTACCAAAAAAAAAAAGAAAAAAAATCCTACTAAGATTCTAAGCACTCAATACATTAACTCTGAGTTCACAAGGTTTTAAGCCTTGACACTGCCTCCTACAGAGCTGAAGTAAAGTCCCTCTTGCTCTCTTTGCATCACCATTTCCCCCAATTATAATTTTTTTTAATAGCTCCAAGTCCCTGCTCTTTTCCACATCTTGAATCAGATTTTGCTCCTCTGTGAATACTTAAGCATGTGTCACATATATCTTCACAAAACACAGTCACCAGAAAGGAAAAAGGAAAACCATGGCATTCCTAACACATTCCCATTGATCTCTCTCCAGTGCCATTTTGGCCCTTTATTCCATAAACCCCAATACAGCTGTGAAATTCCTATTTTCCCATGTACACACCTTTGCCAGTCTCAGTAGAGAGTTTCAGCTGCCATTACAGTGCCCACTGACCTACTCCTGCTGGAGTCCCTGAGTTACTGCCTTCCCTAGCCTGGATACGTGTCACCCACACGTTCCTCCCAAATCCAGACTGGGGATGACAACATTAAACACTGTTTCTAGTATAGAACTTGTACATTTTTTCCTGTGCTAACCATTTGTGTTCACTTACCTTCATAGAGCTGTTGAACTACAACAGCTTCTCACCTCCACTCTCTCCAGAACTGCTTAGATATTCTGCTGGCTTCTGTGAGCATTTGCTAGAGCATGATTTTTCCATATGGTAACCCATTGACCTATAATAATTTTGTCTGAACATTTTGAAAAAAAAAGTATACCTTAGAGCAACTGTTTCCACCTTTGATGAAGATCACATTGTCTTATAACCCCATGTTTAATTGGGTATTGCTTTGGGAAATCGTGTTGCAGCTTCAGCAAAAGCCACAAGCTGTCTCATAGGGTCTGAAAGGTATTGTAACTGTCCTATTTTAATGAAACTGCACTTGCAGTGTTGCAGCAAAACATCTCATACATCTCATTCCAGTCCTTTGAAGAGATAATAAACAAAACCAAAAGAACAGTGAGCTGATTATAAAGCTACCCCTGCTTTTTTTTTTTTAAGATTTAGTAGTACCAAATCTTGCTGTCTCTGGAAAGACACAAAAAGCCAAACCAACATAACCTACAAATGGGCTTCACGTTTTGTCTACACTGTGTAGTTCACAGCTGCATGAGCTACTGGTACATGTGCTAGGTCATTTTGAAGTCACACAGAAGGCTTTTCTGTGCTACAGTGCACTGAGCAGTGCAGACAAGCTCATAAGAGGCACTTATGAGCATCTCACAAATGCAAAGTAGGGCAGAAGGCCTGACGTTCTGGGTAAGCCCCACGTGTTTCTGAAAAACTCAGTGCAGTTGTTATACCACAATGGTTTCCGCCATCAAAAAAAATCTTGCAAAATATGATTGAACTCAAGATTCAACAGGGATGCACAAACCACCCTATAAGCCTACACCATTTCCTGAGGAAATGATACCATAAAAAAGTAACAATTCTGAATTGGATCTAGTTTGAGGTCACCCTTGCTCTAGAATTCACAGGTTAAACACATGAGCTAAAAATTCCCCTAAAATATTTCAGAGCTTTTCAGCAAGGCTTTCACCCCATGATAGGGCTGAGAAAAAAGGTGATGTTATTCACTCTAGGACAAATTTCCTTTATGCAAATCACCCAGGATTTACTACTTAGAAGTGGAAATGAAGGTTCTTCTCGTGTCTGAGGTGCAAGAAATTACCATATGCTGCTTATTATCAGCAGCAGAATCCTTACGACTCATTTCTTTGTCCTTTAACACATTTAAATGGAAACAAAATTTCAGGATGTACAGATAACCCTTTTAACAATGTGAATGATTTATTACACCACCATGAATATTTACAGTGCTGTTACTGGTTTTAGAGGAAGCTTTATCTTATATCTCACTTGGATCATGACTGTACCAGATTTTCAATTTGGAATATTTGTTGTAGTTCAGTTAAACATGTGCAGACATATACATGTCACACACCTTAATATTCTACCCCAATACACTACTGAAGAACACTAACTCCTTAACCTGCACTTCTACAAAGAAACTTCAAGGAAATTACAAGGAAACTTCAAAAACAAACAAAAAAACCCCACCAAAACAGAACAAGAAAAAAAAAACACCACACATTTTTTCTAAACCAAAGAGCAGAAAGCAGAATTATGGTCAAAGTTTTCATTTACTGCCTCCACAAGAACCAATTAAAACGGTTCGGTTTGCATACACCATCAGATAAAACAACAAGCAAATAATGGATAGAGAGCCTTGCTACAGCGTCAAGTGTTGCTTTGAAGAGGAGCCTCAGAGTTTGCAGTGCTGATTCCACTCTGTTTGATCTACCACATACTAGCTTGCACAAAAGGATTCACTTACCCCTGACAAAACACTCTTCTGTTTACATTATCTTGGCTGGACTGTCATAATGCCCTCTCCACTTTGGAACCTCTGAGAACACAGAGCACAAATTCACACTCAATTTATCTTACAGCAGTGGAGACAGGTCTGCTATTCAGAGCCAGAATAGGAGACACCAGACTGGAATAAAAACAGGACTTTGTATTAAAATATGCATATATGTATGTTTGCATGTACATGTATATTTTCAAGTCAACTGACTTGCATAATGCTCTTCTGTGACCCCTAATAATTCACTTATTCTTTGTGGGCTGTGCACTCAGCCACAATCCAGCTATGAACATCCAAGAGAAACAATGGCACTATTAACAATTACAAACAAAGAAACTAAACTAATTCAAACAAACCCTGCTAATCACAGAGGAAATACCATGGCTAAATGGCACTACTTTTGCTTTTTTTCAATTAGAAAAATAAAAATGCTACCTACCTCTTAGGTCTTACAGCTAAAAAGAAAGATCTGCACTACCAAAGACTCACAATCACTGAATACAGAAATGACTAAGCTAAAAGGGAATAAGAAACCATCTATTTCAATACTACCTCCCGTTTTCCTTCCCTTAGTGAATTAAAAACATGAAGCAGAGCATGTATTGTGTGACTCTCCTGCATGTACACTGACAGCAGTTCCAGCAGCTTAACAGAATTAACCTGAGTTAGAGCTGGTTCCAATCCACTCTTTGGACTGGATGTAGCCTACAAAATAATTATTTTTTATGAAAATTCTTGAATTTTAAGTCCTGTATAATTTGTGGTCCTTTGTGACCTACTGTGTGGTAGCAAGCTCCCAAATTTAATTGTGCTTTCCATAAAGGACTTATTTTAAAACATCTATTTTTGTTGGACACCCCTTAGATCCCATATTACACATGCAGATAATTTTCACTCCCTACTCTTATTTCTCTCCCATCCATATTGTTACATTCTACTGTTATACTATTATCAAATCTTTTCATGCAGCAATCCTAATCTATTGTCTTTCTCCTCCTGTACAGGCAGCTCCACACCTTTAACCATCCTTCTTGTCCTTCTTCTAGACTTTATCAGTTTTACTGTGACCTTTCAGAGACAGGATCATCAGATCTGCACACAGAAACTGAGATACAGAAGTACACTTGAAAAATGAGGTTGATTTGTTCACCATTCCTTTCCTTAAAATCCTTTTGTTCACCATTCCTTTCCTAAAAATCCTTAAGATTTGTCATTTCTTACTGTCACCAAGCATTCAAGTAGTGGTTTTTGAGAAATATCCACAACAGATACAAGATCTCTTTCTTGAATGGTAATAACAGTTTTCAAATTTACTACTGTGTACGTGAACACATATATATTCTGTGTGGAAACACACATGTAGCATATTGCAGCAGATAATGTTTCTTGACAGCCCTACAATGCTAAGAATACAAAATACCCAGGAAAAAAAACCAAAAAACCCCAACAAACAATCTGTCATACCAGATCAAAATAATTATTGAACTATATGCATCTTCCCATCCCTATGTACGCCTCCCCAGAAATTATTATTATTTATAAAAGCAGACAGCCTGAAAAACAGGAGGACACACATTTGGTATTTGGCCAGACTCCAAACTGAAGTCAAGCACAGGTATGTCCTCACCAGCTAACACACAGATCACCATCACATGCTCTTCCCACCACACAACACGTGTTGCAGGGGGTTGTCACGCAGCCAGGAATCTGTCACTGCTCTCAGACTGCTCAAACAGAAACAGCCCCTCAGCTCAGGGGCAAATCAGTTGCTCTGTCAGCTGATGAAGCCTGCCCAGCACAGGGGCTGCAGGAATAATGCCCAGCCTGACCCAGGGCACCCCAAGCCCACTGGAAGTGCTGTGTAGCACAGGAGATTTTGACCTTGAGGTCTCTCCAGGGCAGTGTGGGGAGCAGCTGGGCGTGGGCTGTCACACAGACCTTCTGGGCAGCTCCTGCAGGGCAATGTGTGGGTGTGCCCATATCCACACTCCCACCTGTGTGCAGGATTCTTTTCTGCCATCTTCACATGCACCTTTAATGCATCCACCTGTACCAGGAAGAAAACTGCAGCACACAGGAAAACAGGGATGAACCCATCTTATAACAACCACTAGACAGACAGAATACAGAGAGCAGGCATCAATACTGCACTTGTTAGGAAAGAAAAACATATATCCTGTAGAAATGCAGAACAGTCAAGTTTTCTCAATTTCTAGTAACCGCAAATAAATATGACTGTGTTCCTTCAGAAAAGCCTTTCTACGCTATGTGTAAATTCATATTTTTCAGAAAATATTGAGAACATCTTTACCTGACTCAGTGAAATCAAGGAGCATATTTTGAAGCACCAGAAGGTATTTTCTTGCCAGCTTTCCTATTTGTGTTTTCTGATTGTCTGTGTGTTTTTTTCATTTCCACCCAACTGAGCACTGCTACATCACCAGCTCCTTTGTTCTGGCCTGCTCATCTGCTGCAATAACTTTTTTGTTTTCCAGTTGATAATTCCATCTTCTAGCATATATCATCCCGTTTGGCTACTTTATTCAATTTTATGAAGTTGCCACTGCAAATTATTTGCACAAATGGAGAGCTATTTCTTTTTTACATTAGCTCTCCCCGACTCCAGACTTGCTCCAGCAATGCATTTGGCCATGCTGGAGTAAAATGGTGGAAAAGAACACCACAACAACAAACCAGAACAACTGAACTCAAGTGCTCAAGAAGAACAACCCAGTGGCAAAAGTAATATTCATTTTATACGGCACAGGAAACCAAGATAGCTTATCTTAATTCTACTCATCTTGGAAAAATATTTCCTTAAACTATTTTATGATCTGTACATGCAGCACAAATCCTCCATTACCCATAGTTAATTTAAAGGAGAGGAAAGAATAGTGAGGCACTTCACATTGTTTCAAATAAGGGAAAAATTACAACTGCAGCTGCAAACAAGAAGAGAGTCTGTTCTTAACATCACAAGGATGCACAATCCTAACAGGATCTGCAGAATGGGCTATATGTAATCTTGCTGTCTTCAATTTCTGCTCATCAAATGAAGCACTCCTATTAAATGGCCTTTATATGCTCCCTAATTCAAAAAATGGCAGGAAGTTAATTTAATCCTCAAAGCAGATACTATCAGATGTGTGTCTGGTGCTGTAAAGAGATAATAGAAAAAGCACCTTAAATTCACAAACAGAAAATTTCAGGGTTTTGCCATAACATTAACTTCCTACAGTTGCCTACATCTCTTTGGCACATCTTACACACTCTCCAAGCAGCACAAAAAATTCATACTCTAACACAGCTGGAAGCCTGGCAGATAAAAAGTATTCCTAGACAATATTTTAACCTTAACCACGTATCACCCTTGTTTGGAGAAGTTTAAAATACTTATTGAAATACTTCAATTGTTTCAGAAGCCTGAATTGCTCCACATTAATAAGTCTAGGAAAGCTAAACTCTCCCTCTGAGCACCACGATCTATATATATGCTTATTTTTCCCTATTGAAATAGCACCTCCAGAGCACTTGGCTAAACCCACTTGTTGCCCATCAGGGTCAGCCTGATTTGCACCACCAGCTGGTGATACCCCTGTACTTACTTCAATGCTCTTTCAAACAGGGCAAGATGGCAAGCAGAATGAGAATAGCCTTTGTGTTTCAGGGGGCTTCATTTGTCAGAGATATCAACAACAGGCTGAGGCTTTATTGCTCTATTGCTCACAGGAGACACCTGCCCAGAGGGTTACAACAGAAGGAACTGCAGGAAAAAGCAGGACAGCAGGACCTGGAGGAGCAGCAGGTAATAGAGACAAGCTGAATTATGGCTCCTATGCAGGGAGGGATGAAGACTGCGTAGGTGATGCCCAAAGGACACAGGGGTCACACAGATTCCAGATGCTGTGCAATAAAACACCCTCACGCACAGCTGTGCAGGGCCTCACTCAAGAAAACACACAGCTACGTTTTAACTAATTGTGTGTGTTTGGACACACGTAGCAATCTGTCTCATACCAATATTTAGAAAGTTTATTCACACAATCATTCATTTTTAAATCCTGATCATGTTAACCCCAGTCAGTGGTTTTCCGTCTTGGCAAGAAGGCTTTCCAGTGGATGGGTGGGAGATTGGAAATTCCACAGATGGCAGCATAGCAAGGTCCCCACCTCCTTTCTCCACCTCCTCTAAAAGGCTGAGCAGTCCTTGAGGGCCCAGCAAGAGCCTGGGGACAGTTAACTAAAAATTAGGCATGTAAGATTTTTTCCTAATTCACGGAAATGGTATGGAAGTGACAGCAGCAATTACCAGATGAATGCACTGTTAAGTGGTCTACAGTGAACAGGAGTGGAATCATGGAATAAATTAGAATGATATTACAAGAAATACTTTAAAACCTAGATTAAATTAGTTTGGCTTGAAATATCTTTCATTTCAGTATTTGAAAGTTTTTAATATCTGGAATAAGTCTTGCATGAATAATATTTAAAATATTTTACTCGTTTTTATGATTACACGTAACAAACAATATTTGATAATGCTTACATATTACATACTTTAAATTACTGTTTTAATATATATATAATAAAGTTGGGGGTGTTGGGTTTTTCCCCCGCAAGAAAATCCATTATCCTTCTGCTACTGGGTATACTTAAGATCAAAAAAACTAAAATGAGGATGTAATATATCTTGAGGAATCACTCTTCTTGATTCTTAGTCATTCCAATTGCAAGACTGCACTGCCTACTGCAGAGCAGAAATCATCTTATGATCAAATCCATAAATGCATACCTGCACAAATAAAAATTTACAGCAACATTTCCCAAAATTTGTAGTTTTAGATGTGCAATTACAGCCACCATAAAAAGCAGGTGATACTCAGGCAGGAGGTCATCTGCAGGTTTTTAAAAAGAGATTTTTGCACACAACATCTTAAAGCAACAGTCTAAGGGCAGGCGCACTAAAAGCCTCTGGAGGCATTCCCAGCTCACTGCAGCTCACAAATGTCCCCAGAGGGGACAGCAGCAGCTGTCCCAGAGCACCATGTGCCACCCCAGGGTTAGACTGCTAGCAGTGCAGAGCTGGCACCAGCACACCCCACTTCCTGCACTCTCCACACTAACTGCACACTTCAGCCCACCTCTTTCCCAACCAAAAATGCAAGTTTTAGCCATGATAATATGCACCAACTTGAGCACAACTGGGAAAAGGGCACATGCTATTGTTCTCAGCCTTTAAAATACCTGGCAGAAAAATCTTTTAAATTACACTTGGGTGGGGGGCTGTTGTAGGCAGCTGGTCGGAGGACATGGCCAGTGAGACACTGATGATATTATTACAAGATTATCATAGTATGCCCTTCCAGACTTCACAACAGCCATCTCCAACTCAATAATATCTATATATGCCAAAATAAGCTACATTAAATTTACCACCATGTCAATATGGCAGGTGTCACTGATCACTTGGAAAAATCTAATACAGACAATAATATAAAAAGAATGATAATAATACTTCACCCTCTAAACACCTGACATCTTCATTTCACTAGCTAGAAATTACAACAATAAATATAAAGTTTCATATTTTTAAGGCCAGTAGATTTCATTATAGCCATTAAGTCTGAGGTTCTGTACCATATTGCTGTGAAATTTTATCAAATGACCCTCACATCAAGTCTAGAGCTTCTTCAATTCACCACATGCTCAGCTTCAGTGATCCAACATTTTATCACCATAACTGTTTCAGAATGTGTGGTTTGTTCCAGCCCCAGTTTTTCCCAATTTCAGTTTCTCTATTTTGTAAAGGCTTTTTCTACATGAGTATGGAGTAACTTACTACCAGAAATATTGTCTCAAAGTCATTACAGAAAGATTCTCAAACTTTCTTTTTCTGAACCAGGCAAACCTTTTTTAAGTTCTTACAGCACCAGACACAGATGTCAGATCAGCCTTGCCGTTCTCAGCACAGTGACTGTCTCATATCCTGCATAAAGCCCACACAACTGAGAAAAGCTGTATTTTAAGACTGCTTACTGTAACAGTGGTACTACTGCTATTAATCAATATTCTGCACTCATATCTGCCACAAATCCTTAAAAGCTTGTGTTTAGAAGTCACAGAAGATAATGACTCACTGTTTACTAAGTCAAAATACACATCTGTGTTATGTAAGTATGATACATATCCTGCATTCTTAGAAACATGAGTTCACAGCACTTAATATGACTACAAGACAAGAACAGTCTTTGTAATAAGAGTAAATAATTAAATATCAGCCCAAATTACAAATCTTTAGTTTGCATATTTGTAGACATTTCCCATGTAATTTACCTGAAAACTGACTTGGTTACTCCTCAAGATTCCTCCTCCTCCTCCTCTTCACTGAGATATTAAAAATTCATGTTCAAAGAAACTACAGTAGGTTGATACCCTCAGATAACAAAAAGCCTAAGCAGGGTGTTAGGTTCAGGTAGGCATCTGAATTATTGAAAACATAAGTCACCATTTTCCCACTTGATGCCTGCATTTATGCATATCCAGCCTTCCAACACTGATTCCCTTCATCTCACAGTAACAGCAGCATCCATCAGTTAGAGGGAAACCATGTAAGGGAGAGAAACACCAGGCTCAGTTTGCCCATAGTTCAGAAGGGACGTGAATAGAAATTCTAATCCACAGGATGATCAAAGACCTCCAAAACCTCAGAGGTGAGGTTACATGTTCCTCAAATCATTGCTCAGCAGGTCTGCCTACACTAATTAGGATACAACACCAGAAAAGGTCAACTTCATAAAATACCCAGAGAATTAATACACAGTGACCTTGCCATTTCCTTTGATGTGATTACATGCACACTGCCAGAGGAAGACTTCATGGGTTGCATTTTATTCATACCCACTTTTGTCAAACAGCTCTTGTAAAAAAAGTTTTCATCTCAAGATCCATCTATTCAGACAAAAAAACTCTAAATTAACTTGAGTTATTGATAACAGGGGTTTATGTTTTGTTTTCTTAACAGTTTTCTTGTTTCTATTTTTTTTCCACTCACATGCTTCACAGTGACAAACTGGTTAAGGGGATTTAAAAAAATAAGTTTTACAAATAGCATTTTAGTCTTTGAGGTCACACTTTCATGGATAGCATTACTTTCTTCCAAACAGAAATCTGCTAGGTGATAAATCCTGCAAGAGCTCTTGAGCAGACTCTTTGCAGAGTATAACTACACCTCTCTTAGACAGTGTATTTTGTTGATGCCGGGTGTGGTTTTCTGTGGGAGTTGATTGCCTTTTTACCTAACAAAGAGAAGCCCCAAAGAAAAGCTCTTTCAACCTTCAATTAATCTGAGTTAACTAGAAAAGCAAAAATCTATTTCCTGAGGTTCACTGTTTTGTTCTGAATTTTGTTATGCTTTATTCTTCCTTTCAGCTGTGATTCAGATTGTTTTTCAACATTCATCTTCCTATTTTTCATCCTCATTTCTAATAACTCTCAATAGTCTTTTGCATTATCTAACTATTTTCCTCTATATTGGAGCTATTCAAGGTTCAGTAACTCCACAGAATTTAGTTTATATACTTCATTTTCTGTGCTACTAACAAAGATATTAAACATTAGAACACATACAACATTATTCCCCAGGTTTTTTCAAAGGCTCCAGCTTCATCCATTTAAGATTATTCTTCATTTACACTTGCCCTGCCAACTCTTAGATCATACGGCAGTATGTCCATCACAGCAAATTTGAATCAATATTTTCAAGTAAGATTCCATGAAACAGATTATCATGAAGCATTATTAATGCTTTACTTAAGTCCAAATCCATTACGTTTGAGTTCCCTTCATTCATCAGATTTGTACCTCTATCAAAAAGATAATCAAGTCTGATATGTCTTTCACACCATACTTTTAACTTTCCCATTTTCTAGCCAAAACACATTCATTACACTGTATTTGCAAAACACAGAACCACCATACACACAAACCTAAAATAAAATAGTTTTGTGGGTTTAGAGGTAGAGCAAACTTCACTGTGTAAGCAGAGGCTGAATTTGTTTAAATCTCATCTCCCATGTAAGAAAACTGACCTCTCATTATGATTCAGCACTAACACAAATAAATCTAGGGCAATTAAGTTGCCTTTGATACAATTTGTGCAATTGTATATAGCTCCAAAATCCAAATCAGAGTTGTATGCAAGCAGCATCAATACCCACTTGGCTCTGCATCCTGTTAATTCTAGACAACAAACGTATCCTTAAATCAACAAACACACAGAGCACACAGAGGTTTTTCCTTCCAAAGCCAGGCATGATGGCTGCTTCTGAGGTCAAGCTGTGAAAACTGTGGAAGCAAGACAAATTATGGATGGCTGTTCTCATCTGCTCCCTTCCCTCATTCTTGGCTCTGGAATGCATGTTATAATGGCTAGGGAATCACCCTCACTCAGCTTGCACCTGGAGGCTCCTGCATCCATTCAAATATAGAAGTATATACAATTACTTTTCAGCATGTATTTTGCACTGTAAAAACAACAGGCTACAGCATCTGGACAGAGGCACAGCCTGGCTGCTGCTATGCAGGACTTTCATCAATATACCCCCACTTCCCTTCTCAATCACACCAGTAGGGACCACCTTATTTCAAAAAATTAAAGAGCAGCTGCATAAAGAACACAAGCAAGGATAATTGTTCCCTGAAAGCAACCCGCTTTCCATATAAGCAAACCAAACTGGGCTGTGGATCCCTAGATAGGTAGATTACAAGGTACACATTACTGGCTCTTTGTGCCAATAAAAATTAAAAAAAACCCCAAATTTTCTATGAGAATACAGTAGCCTTTGTCCAAAGCATCTGGGTTGTCTGTCCCATTCTGCTCTAGCTGTTTTCTTTTTGATTTTTATATTCAGATGCCCTTAGCAAGAGAATCATCTCAGATCCACCAGTGGGACATCACTCCCTTGTGAGAAGTTCATGCTCAAAGAAATGCAAAGCACATTGTGATGTGTCAGCTCCTCCCTGCAGCACAGTCAGATTTGCACAAAAATAAAAACAACATTCTCACTAGCCTTTAGAACAGATTCATCCTAAAGCTCGGACAAGGAGCCCTGCCCAACCACAACACAACCAGACCAAGATAACACCCTGCTACAGGATTTCCTTTTGCCTTTACTGCTGTGAATCCTTTGGAAATGTCTCCTGCCACGCTGCTTGGTGGGAGTCACTTGTCCTCTCTGAAGAGCCACTACTACACTGCCACAGAGAGAGGTGAGCCACTCCTTGGGGCACCCTGGGCTGTGTGCCTGGGCCAGAGCCCCATGGAAGTGCCACCACTCCACATGACTGAGGCTTCCTGGGCAGCACACTCCACTCACTGCAGCACACATCCCTGCATTCAGATCCTATCCCACTTGAGCAGAGGGACCAGGATCCAAAGCAGGATGTTTGCCTTCCTTCATCCTCGCCAGCAACAGGCTAAACTTTCCATCACTCCCAGCCTTTTTCTCTGACAGCTCCAACACAGCACACAAACTCTGCAACGCTCATGCACCAGGGTGCAGCACAAGGTTCCTGGCATTCAGAAGGGCCTTTCATTGGGTACTTCAAATTAAATATCCCAAGCTCTTTTCAAACTAGAAACACTCAGATCTGTCTCAAGGATACAATTCAATTTCTCTGCTTTTAAAACAGTCATCAACAATACCTTTATGTTTTCGAAGTACAGATGATTAAAGAAGAAAACAAAACATATTTCATATACTTGGCACTGGCATGTAGATTAACTAGAGAGGTAGATCTAGCAGCAAAAACATCTTCATAAACATACTGACAGTCATGAAAATGAAAACATTTTAAAATTATGCACGGGCTATATTCAGCCAGATTAGTAATATTGCAAGTAAAGGACTTAGCACTAATACTGTTTAAATAACAATGAGAACCCCTATTAAATGTATACTCAAAACAATTATTTTCAAAAGCTTTAGCATCAGCAGCTGCACAGGGCAATCCACTCTAGCTGGCTACTGCTAAGCACTTTTGAAAGGTTCAGTACTCAAACAAGGACAAGCTGAACGTAGCTTAAGTCAGAACCATCAGTGGCTACAGAGAGAAACAGGCTATATTCAAAATGAACTGTTGTCTAGCTAACTTACATACAAAAGCTGTATTTTAAAAAACAAAACAAGGAAAAACAAGGTTTATCCATTGGAAAGCTCTGATTTCCTGCAGAGATACAGCACAGATAGTTAAAAAAACAAAAGCAACGGGATGCTGATCAATGCCGTGGTGCCCAGCAGAGCAGTAGCAAAGAAGTACAAACCTCCATCATTTCAGTCTTAATCACAGTTTGGTACAAGTTGGACTGAGCCAGCCTTACACCTCCTCACTGGCACGCGGCCACTTCTGTGAATGGAGCTGTTGATCTCATTACAGTTTCTAGTAAATTATAGTAGACACATCAATAGCTATCAGCACTACTGTGACATTCTGAAAGGAACTTAAGGCTTGGAAAGCTCTGGCCCCCAAGCAGCCCTTTTTCCCCCAGAAGAGTTCTCATCACATCAAAGTTGGTAAATACTGCTAGATGGGGTAATAGCAACAGACACTGACAGATTCAATTCTGGTTTTGATGGCAATCCAAAATCTCTATCAGGAAATTAATTCATGCTAAAGAAACAAATCTACTCTCTTTAAGAGGTCACTTTATAATTAATTATACTCCAGCTTTTAAAGCATTTTGCAGACTGCAGTTCTCTCTAACATAATTATCTCACAGACTGCATTTTATGGCAAATCTGAATTGAGAACTCCAGTCTGCAATGCCAGGAGTGAGATTACTTTAATATGAAGCTTCAGTAGGTGTTTATAACAAGTATTGGAAAAGCAGGTAATAAAATATTACACAGCCTTGAGACAAAAGTTAATGAGACAATAAACAGCAAGAAATTAAGAAGCTGGCATGTATTCTGTTACAGAAGCAGAAATGACACAATCAGATGTCTCTGAACACTACCTTTCATACTGACTGTATTGTTCCAGACCTTGTTCAGACATCTGAATTATCACACCTGGCTTCCCACAGCAGAGCTCCTCACTGCCCATGCCACAGCCCTCTCCAGCCCAGGCACAGCCCAACAGCACTATGTTCTTCCATAGGCAGCTCCCTGCACCCAGCTCAGCCCCTCCTGCCTCCAGGAGGGATCCCACCAACCCCAGGGGACACACTCACCACTGCCACCACCTCACAGCATGGGGACACACTCACCACTGCCACCGCCGCACAGCACCATGCTGTGCTTGTTCTATTCATGATCCACGTCACAAATTGTTGCAAACAAAATTGGGTTTTAGAGAAAAACGTATACTAAGTAAAGAGCCTTTGAGTGCTATAAAACTCTCTTCACTGATAGATCAAGAAAAACACATAAATCAGTAGTAGTTTAACAAAACCAAACAACTGAAAAGTGGAAATCAAGTATTCAAAGAACAATCTCCTTGCCCACCTCTCACAGCACTGCCCATCTCCTTGGGGAATATGGGGGCATTTCCCTTTGCAGAGAGCTCAGCACAGCTCATGCAGAGGTCTGTCCACACCTGAGCCCTGCTCAGGACCGGGCATACACCATGGGAGACTGGTACCAGCTCTCTTGGGAAGGGGGTTAAAAACCAAGCAACAGGTCCTTCCACAGCACACTGGGCAATCCTCCCATCAAAGACATTCTCACTCCTCTTCCCCATCACCCTCTTGTGTCATCACCTCTGCAACCTGGGCTTTTGGTCATCTTTTTTTCACCCACTCTCTCCTTCAGTATTTGCTCTCTAACTCATTCCACTTGGCCAGATTCTCACTTTTTCCTCTCCTTAAAATGGTTATTTTGCTCCACCCTCCCCTGAAATAATCTGAAATGTTCCTTTTTCTCAGAGATGCACAGCTCAAAGCAATTAGCAATCACTCAAGACTGAAATAAGAGCTCAACTTAAATTTTTGAGAAATTCAAGACAGATTGTCTTTCACTGGAATTCCATTTCTCCTTCACATTATGTTAAAAGGTCCTCCTCTGTTTTCCAGGTACAAGTAAATTGGAAATAAGACTGAAAATATATTTTTCATTCTATATGAAATCATGACATTTCAGATCATTTTTTCTTAATCAGTACAAAAGACTAAAGGTCTAAGACTGCTAAATCATATTCATTTCACAGCATTACACAATGGTAGAGTAAAATAGTAAATCAAAATCTCAAGCATGAAATATTAGCTACATTACTTTCAAAAACACACATGTCATAATAAAAATAAGCAAAACAACGTAACATAAATCATAATTACGTTATTATCAGAACCAAAATTTAAAGATTTTTTTTTCATCACAATACAAACATTCCAACTATGGATTTTTAGTTAAACTGCATTTATCTTCCAGCCCAGTTTTGCAGAGCAAAAGGTGCTGCACAATTTTGATAAGCTTTGTAGGTCTATCCAGATTTCAGGGAACTCTAATGCACCCAATAGCATTACAGTCACTACACATGGAAGATGAGTGCTCTTCACCCTAGCCAAATTAGACCTTTTCACCACATACCTCACCCAGTAGGGCTCTGCATGTCCCAACACTGATTTTCTGAATTTGAATTCATCTATTGCAGATGTGAATGGGTTGCCTACCAGATTACAGATTTCATAAAAGATTAAAAGAAAGTTTTGTAAATTGTCTGTGTTGATAATGGAAAATTTTTCAGTGAAGGTAGTAGCCACGTAAGTAACATCATCTTGGCAGCGCCCAACCCACACTCAAACATCATTTTTTAATACAGCAATTAATACTAAGTGCCATTTGTTTAATATTAGTTCACACTGAACTACTGTCAGCTGTATGGCACAATAAAGCAGCAAGCACAAATCCTGTAACCACAGAGACCAATCTTTGGGATGGCAAGCTGTCCTTGGCCAGGTCAGAGCTTGGATCCCAGCAATCTGTCTCATGGCAGTGGTGCTTTTCCACTGGAGACACAGAGTACCTATGCTGGCAGTCTACAGGATCAGACCACCCAGGACTTATTTCTGCGAGCAGTAGTAACCCATCCTTACCAAAACATTTAAATAAATATGGCAGCCAGGTTTTAAAGGGTAAACCACAAGCACAAGACCAAATTTTTTAAAAAGGCAATTTAGAGCAACTTATATTATTATTAGAAATTCCACTGATTCTGGAAAAAAAACCAGCTGCAGTACAGAATCCACGGTTTCAAAATGTAATTTCAGAAAAATACTAACTACAATCTGAATCTAATTTTATTTTCTATATTCAAATTTGGATGAATAGATGCTATGAGTATTGTCTATTAAAAAGCCCATACAACAGTTTTCTATATATCTCATTTGCAATTCTTCTCTCTCATTGAAAATTTCTAGTACTGCAGCTGCAAAGGCTGCTATATCTGCCTGGCTTTCTGACCATTTGTGTGCTGCTCAATTCTTTCAGTTATATTTCTGCTACATTACTGACACTTGTGCTCAGTCCCCCACTCCCTTTCTCACTGTTGGGCCATTAGGCTATGTAATAGGTTGTGATATAACACAGTAATATTAAATATAACCAGACACAAAGGAAAAAAAAATCAGATCTTATCAGTTTCCAGTGGTGCAAAGGGTATTCTCTGGATGATGTTTATTCTCTCATGTTACATAGGGTACAATACATTTGATAAAAATACACAGAAATGTCTTAAAAGATGTTTCACTAACACAACTATAATCTCTTCTGCTCTGCTTCTTTAATCCCTAAAGATCTTTTTTAATAAGCCTCTCCCACAGAAACTGATTAAAATCCACATCTTTCATATCTTCTGAATACAAGAAATAGCACAAAGATCCAGTATTAGTAATTATGCTGAAAGTGCACTTTAACAGACTGTTTCCTTTGATTTATTTATTTCTGTATATCCATGAATGAGCATAGTAGGCCATTAAATGACAATATTTCAGCATCAACAGGGAATCACAGGTATATAATTTACTGGATGACAATTCTAGTATGGCAAAGAATAAGAACTCAACTATATTAGTGTTATTAATTACAAAGGAAATCACTTCTTTACAATCTGAAATTCACTTAAAAGCATGAATATTTGCTGCTTATGGTAGGTAAAGCTATAACTGCCCCCATTTCAGGCCTTAGGTCAAAAAATTAACCATTCCATAATAAATTTAACATGAATCATCTGTATTTAAGCGTAGAATAAGCTTCTCCATGATGGGCCATCTTAGCTTTCTGTTAAAGCCTCTGCAAATTCTATTTTGGCCCTTTTGCATGAAATCAGTCATTAGAAATTAGGTTTTAACTACATGCTTTGCAGTCCTTGCTTCAGTTTAGCCAACTCCCACAGTGGGGCTGGCTGCGGAATGGGAACAGCACAGGCAGCAGCACAGCCAGGGGGAGTAGAAAGAGACTTCTCCTGTGCTCTGCTGAGATTTGTAGGAGACTATCTATGAATTAAACTGACAAGGAATGAGCCCTTGCAACAAGGAGTGATAACAAAGAAAAACCCTGCCCTTTGCTGTATCTATTATTTCCCAAGGCCGCCTGAAATCACAATCTCCAAACAGAAGCTGCATATATGGGCAAAAGTTGCCAAGGCCCAGAGTTACAAACCCTCCTCAAGTGCAGAACCAGTGCCTTGTTCCAGAGGAAGATGAATACCCCAGCTGACACTCAGACCCGAACGTACGTGCTGCCCAAGCACCGGGGAGATGTGGCAGACAGCACTGCAAACATTCACTCAAAATGCATCATTTACTGTACAATTCCTCTGTATTTATAGCTGGGGGAAAGCTACAAGGGAGCAAGTCACCATCAGCAGCCTTCCCTGCTCTGGCCTTGCCCTTTGTTCTGTGAGCAGGGCCAATTCGGCTTCTCCCAGCACTCTAGGGAAATGTCACCTCAAAGGGCATCTTTAGAAGGCCTGATTTCTTGTGCAGCAAAACAAGCCTCAAACAGGTACAATTGAACATTAAACTGAAAACTGTAAATTCTAAGTACACACAGAGTAAAACAAGATTATAAGGCACACTAAGGATTGTTCACTCATACTCCCTTGTTCAACAGCTCAAAAGGATGAATCTCACAACCAAACAGGACCTCAATAAGGTCCAGGCTGCTCTAAATTCCAGCATTCCATGTCTTGTTAGGATTGCATGGACTCTAGTATAATTGCTCTAATCCAAACACTCTGCAGAATGGGGACTTCTTTCCCTTTTCTGGATCCAGGCTAAGCCCTTCAACATCATTGGGTAGGCAGAAGAGAACAGTATTAACATAATTACACACACTATCTAGAGTTACCTGCAAAAAACTCAAACCTTTGCAAATCAAGTAATGGTTTAGATAAATGTGGGTAATCTTGAGAGAAGTCCATCACACAAACTATTTCACCAATAGTTTCCCAATCTCTGACCCTCATCACCAGCTCCCTCACACCCCCCCAAGAGGGAATCCGTTGCTTTCTCTGGCTTTGTGCAGATTATTTGACAACATCAAATAACCAATTTTTATAGATGGTTAATCCATGCACATGAAAATGTCTCTTCTTTCCATGGTTTACAGCTCAGTTTTTGATGAAAGAATAGGATTTTGAATAATTCTAACACCTCTAAATCTACACGTGAATGCCTCACGGACAGGGCTGCCTGACCAGTTGTGGCTGTCTCCAAAGAGCAGCTCTGCAGTACCCTGCTGAAGTGTGGGTAGCCATATCTTACAGCAAAACCAGCAAAATGGACAAAGTGACCCTCACCTTTGTGACCTTGTCTGATAATTAAGAGAAGGGTGAATTCTACCAGGTTTAGTCCTGGTAAACCTTTGTAAAAAAACATTATAAGATTAGATTTCAGGTGGCCTGAAATTCTATGCATTCGTAAAAATAATATTCTTTTCATGCTTAATCAAACTTAACAAATTTTGGGTGAATTAATTTGCAAACAGTTGAATTCAAAATTAAGTTTGTGACCTCATTTGCAAAGTGAGGTGACAAATATCTGTGCCTTGTTATGAATTGCTGACCTACTGTACACAGTAGTTCCTTGCAGTTATCCACATGATTGTTCCTATTTAATACTTGACTTCTCTTCTGAGACTACCACGGAAGCTGTCAGGGTCACAAGGTTTTTACAGATGTCCTGTAAAAACTAACAAGCAGAATGAAACACCGACCACTTTTTTACAAGCCACCTAACAGCTTTATAGAGAGGTTAAAATTTGCCTGATGTGATCAAATTGAAACTTCTGACCTACTGCAGAGGTTCTCACTCTCATTAACAGTCCCCAGGCACAGCTCTTTACTAGAAAAACAATTTGGTCAATGCCCTGTTTCTCAAACAGTTTTGTCACTGAGGAAGGTATTTGCACCAATATTATGTGATGCTGAAATAACTCAGTGAGGGAGAAACCCAGAAGAAAACAAAGCCAGACTCAGTGGGCCCCACAAAACAGGCTGCCACTTATTAATACATTTCTCCACTAACAAGTTTCCAAGTCTCTATAAAATCCCAATATTTGGCAAAAAGCATTCCATTTCCCATTTTAAAATCCTCTGGCATAAACTGTCATGCTTTAATTAAGCACAGAATGCAAATCACATCCCCAGGAGATAATGCTTCTAGCTGCTTCTCTTTAAGTAAGTGTGGAAATCAACTATGGCAGTAAAAGGGTGCAGAGAGCACGGCAACTGAACAGCCCCTGGGGCTGAGCTGCCCAAATGCCACTCCAAGGGGCAGCTCCTGAAGAGCTCCTGGGAACATTGCTTCCAGACAGGCTCCCTGTTGGCAGCAAGCTGTCCACCTCTGCTGCTGCCCTCCTGACTGACAGGCTGCATTGCTGGCAAACACAACTCTGAGCTAGGCTGATCTCACACACGTTTTGCTGCCTTCTGCTGCAAGGAAAAAACTCTCTACTCCAAAGCCTTGTCCACACTGCAGTTCCTGCCAGTGCTGGGAAATGAGGAGAGCTATCTTACACTGAGCAAAGAGCAGACAACACTTGGTGCACCTCCCATTTGAAACTACCCCTTGGAGACAGCACCATGCCAGAATGGCACTCCTGTCAAAACTCCTTTTGTCCAGTCACTGACTACCTCTCTGCTGGGTAACTAAGAAAAATACAAACACAACATGGAAACTAGAATCATACTGGCAGAGAAATATTGTGTACTTCTAAGTACCATACCAGGACATTCCATATATCTTCATTTTCTCTCCCCCTCAAATCTACCAGCTCAGGAAAGTCAGACACGTTTTCAAAATAAATGAAACCTAGAGACGGGAACAGAACCAAATTGTGTTTATGTGTTTAGCTTATCACACATGGAATGAACCACAATTCTTCCAAGGCACTTTTTAAAAATAAATGATAAATAAATACAGCTTCTACAGAGACAAGATTTGTTATATACATCTTAGGCAAGTATCTAACAACAGCTAATTCAAATATCAGGGTATAAGCATAATACATTATTCCCAATGCTGGGAATCCACTGTTAAGGACTCCTCTTTGACTTCAAACATGATATAAAAGACTTAGGAACTCTGTACTATAGCAGGAAAAATGCTCAAGAGTCTTTCTTATGAAGAGAGTTTGTCCAAGCTGAGTGACCGAAGTGAGAAAAGTACAGCTCATGCTACAGCCCACATCATGGGAAAGAGCCAAACACAGGGCATGCATAGATTTTAAAGTACACAAAGCAATGTATTCTAGAATGAATTGACTATTTGAATTTAAAAAATGAAGCAAGGAAATCTACTCCACATCCATGTCTTTCTAGACTGATTGATACTCAGAGTCAGTATCCTCTGCTGTAGAGCTATGACATGCCTAATTCCCCCATCATCGTCAGGAATTATTTTTAAACCAATATTCCGTAATCAGGGTCCCTCATGAAGTACCTGAATACATAAACCCTCAACTTTCTGCAATGTGCCCTTAGATCTCTCAGGTAATTCAGTGTCTGACTCTCTGCAGCCATTCAGACCTAGTTAAAGCTGTTGGTTAGCTTGTTTTTGGCACTGAAAATTTCACTGATACTGTCAGCACCACCTTGGCTGAGACAGATATGCAGTACCACAGCCAGTAAATGAAGAGGGAAGGAAAGACAAGCTCTGGAGGAAGCATCAATTTCACAGGAAAAATAAACTGATTCCTCTAACAGAGATGAAAAGATGTGAAATGTTAGATGTCTTTTATCCTGAGTGGGAGAAATAAAGACATTTTCAATTAGGTATTGCACAAGGTTCAAAAGTTGAGGAAATGTCACAAGTTCAATCTTTAATAAAAAAATCATGAACATTTATTATTGATGGTCCTTAGTGGTAAATATCTTCATCTAAAATTTTTAACTGATAGGGACTTTTCAGAATTTTTTCACAGGGCAACAAGAGGAATTTCACTCAGGCATCTGTGGCTGTGTGCACCTTCCTCCTCACTGGGGAAAAGATTATACAGTTAAAACACAAAAGAAAGACTCTCTGTTTAGACAGGCATGTCTGTGAATGCTAAATATGGGGAGGCTCTGAAGCTGGTGAAGTTCTTGGTATTTCCACACCGGCCATACAGCAGAACATCAGCCCAATATTAATGAGCCAGAATAAGACTGGAGTGCCCATGTGTCAGAGCTTTCTTTAATGACCCAGCAATAGAACTGTTCCTCAGGCCAAGATTCTTTTCAGGCTAAGAACCAGCAAAACTTGAATTTCTGAAGTTATTAAGTTTTTTGTTGTATTTGTGGTTTTTTGGTGACCCAAATGACATGCTGTAATACTAAGCAAAATATTACAATTTAAATCACAGTGCACTTAGCAATACTGGAAAATACACAACTTTACCTGTCTGCAAGTGATTTTTTGGGAGATGCTGAGCCTAAAGCACTGCAGAGGATTTCAGTAAAGTTCCAGATATTTTGCTCCTCAGGGCAGGGGGATGACAGGACAGGACACACAACAACCACCTCATCTAGAGACAATAAATTTCAGATCCTCTCCATGAATCTTTGGCCTTATATACTAAGAATGAAAATCACTTTATGTATTTCTTAGGTTTCTTTCTTCTTTCACCTTCACTAAGGTCTTATTTCCCTGGAAAGCAAAAGAACCACCAATTAGTGCAAACCAAAATATTTGCAAATGCTACCGTCCAGGCACTCCACTAGAACAAACAAGGATGTATCTTCTCCAAGAGCATCCACAATCCCTGTTGGGTGATTAAGAACGCAACTTTGCTGGAGTGAGTCATCAAAAGAGACCAGTTTCACTTGCAAAACACAAATGCTGACTCCAAACCACTGCTGCTACACACGTAGCCTACTTTGGACAAATAAATGCTATTTCAATATTTAATTGGAAAGATTATACGCTTTTCTTACAGGTTTTGATCTACTTTAAAATTTTCATAGCTAAAACAAAAGGTATTCTGAACATGTGCATGTACTTTTACATAAATGTAATTTTTGTTAGTTTATAATTACTGTACCGTAATAAAACACCCAGACTTCTTCTCTTTGAGTATTGGGCACAACTTTAAAAAAAAACTAGAAAATGAATTAATGTTCAGTCAGGTCCTGGGGCTCTGTTTTATGCAATCCCCAGCTAAAATCCAAAAGAAAAAGATGGCATGCAGTTTATTAAAGCCATTTACTTTTCAGTTCATTTTCTCTTTATTTGTTCACATTGTGCTGTCACATTATGGAGACCTTGCTAGATAATCACTTAAATTTATCTCAGAACAAAATAAAAATAAAAATTCATGGTTTACTTTGTTTTTATGAATATATACATGTCAAAGCACAAAAAAAAAATTAAAATTTGAAGGAATAGAAAGTATTTTCTTCTCTCAAATTTGGCTTTTTTCCTCCTTGCTTGCTATTGCAAAATACTTAACTTCTAATCAAAATAATGAAAGCAGGGCTTCTGTGCTCAGAGGTTTTCATTTGAATAAGCACGGCAATTTCCATTTCAAATACATGTTCTGCCATGCTTTCACAAAACAATAAAGTGTCATTTCTCATTTAATGCACACGCCAGGTTATTGAGGTTCTTACATCCCTCCAGAAAAACAAAAAACCATCTCAGCTTGCCCACTGCTCAGCACAGCAAGATTCTGCGTCCAGCCTGAGGTTTGACTGCATTGTTTAAACGTAAAGCCTGCCCAAATCCTGGTTGCTATTCTTAAGTCTGACTTGGCATAGGACTTTTCTAAAGCTGCTGCATCTCAGTTTCTCCTCTCGTTTATTTCCTCACTCGGGGGTATTTATGACCTGAAGTTGGACAAAGACTTTGATATACCCAGATAAAAGGCATCGAGTACTGTTCTTATGGAATCAAGCTATGCACCAGCCAGCACTGTCAGTCATGCAAGGTCTTCTCCACCGGCTCATCTTGTTGGAAGAAATGATGCAGACATTAAAGTGAAACTACAGATCAAAATTTCATGCTGAAGTTCATTTACAGAAAAAAAATCTCCTAAGAAAATGACTTCTTTAAAAAGCAGAAGCAACTTGGCAAAGAGCGATTGATAAGTTGCTTTGTTTCATGATGTAAATCTTTAATTTCATTTGCTGCTCTTGTTACTCTGACCCTAGAAATAGTCCATAAATATTTAGGCAGCTTTCGACCAACATGCTTTCAGCTTTTGAATACTAATGTTAGCTGCAGTGAAGAAGAAAAGGAATTGCTGTAATGGACCACGGAACTAGCTGTGAATATCTAACCTGCTGTTTGTAAGGCATTCTGTTTGCTAGAATTAAAGCAGTCATTACCAGCACACAGGAGCCCATCACATTCTTAATGAATGGTGAGGCTGTCTTGGGAAAATAACAAATATCTTCACCTGAATAAGCATTAATGTTGTAACAACGAGGAAAAAAAAAAATCAATAGCTGTATAAAGCCCAAGGCTAAGAACAGAAAAACAAGACCGACACGCATACAGATAACCTTACCAGTGAAGAAATCAAAGAGGTTCTGGTTTACTCTGCATCTCATCATGCTGCCTAACAGATTATCAACAACTTTAAAAGTATCCTTTGATATAAGCACAGCCAAGGCCCAGGGACATGACCTTCTCCCAGCCATATTCCCCCATTCCACAACACCCCAAACTTATTAGACTTCAAAGAAAGGGTTTGACAGGACCACTGTTGGCAAAGAGGTGAGCCCTCCCCCTGCTCCAGCCAGGAGAAATGCAAAACAGAGTCACAGAAATCCCCCAGTCAGCAGATGCAGCACCCATGTTCAGTCTCTGAGGGGACAGGGTCATTCAGTCCATCAGGAGGTACTCCCCTGCCAGCTGGCCAGATCTCTCAGAGACACCAGATGTAGAAGCAATCATTTGCCATTCCCAGCAAAAAAAGGGTGCTGAGCATAAGTAACCATTACTGCTGAAAGAGCAGCCATGGAAAAGTTGCCAAAATTCATCTCTACCTTCTCCCAGCTTCTACCAGAAGCCTCTTCTAGGCTTTAATTCCTTCTTGTCTCCACTACTGAAATTGCCTTAAAAATTATCTTGTTACATTGCTATGCTTTCAGAACTGCAGAAGGGAATTGAGAACACTGTGGCACAGCTCTACTTGCTCTGGAAAGCTCTCATCACTTCCTCTTGAAAGTAAAAACTATTCTCCTAAGTTTTAGATGCTGTCCTGGTATTTTTTGTGCCTGCAGACCTTGCTCCTTAAATTCTCCTTTCCTATGCTCTGCTTCTTTCCATAGGGACTATCCAGAGTAAAGAATCAAGTACCAAGGACTTGCCTGACTTTGACACCACTAGAATTCAGTGAGAGGGAAACCTCACCTTTTCCTTTTTGATAATCTTAAGGCTAAATGAAGCCAGGAATTGGGCTCTGCCTTACACAATGGCTCAAGGGGAACAGTCCAACATTTGCCTTTAAGAGTCACTGGAGCAAACTATATTAGCGCAGGAACTCCCAAATCCTCCATTTGCTTTTTCCCTGGATTGAAAACTGGCTGCTAAAAATGTACGAGCAATGGCAAAGCAACAAGTCTAATACTAAATCAGCAAGTAAAATGAAACTATTTTCTTCACATCACATTAAGAAGCATTTGCATATGTGGAAATTACTTGGCAAACAACATTTGTACTGAGCTCATGTCTGGCCTGTGCTGAAAGGCTCAAAAGTGAATTGGCTTGACAAAGCCACACACCCCCCGCCCCACCCGCAGTCCCCCAGCACATTCCTGTTCTCAAAAACAGTGTGTATTTGTTTACAGCTTAAGAAAAGGCATAAAAATCTTCAAATTCACTTTCCAACTCCTCCAAATTGAGTTAGCAGGTTTCTACAGTATAGGAGATAGGACTGTAGTTACTAGCAACTTGTAAAATGAAAAAACTCTTAAGAATTACAGCTTTTTCTCACTTTACACAACTGTTTCCTCATTAGGCTGCATTGCACACAACTCTCCCAAGCCCACTACCAGCTGCCCAGGATGCCATAGTGGGGTACCATTTTACCCTTTGAGTTCTGCTGCATGGAAGGGAGCAAAGCATTCAGTAGAGCTCACAAACAGCATGCCTCACAATAAAGAGAAGTAGGCTATCTTTATCATAAATTTCAGGCACCACTGAGATAACAAGGACCCACTGAGCAGGGCAAAGAGCACATTAGTAGGTCGGAAGTTTCATTTTCCTGTTCGAGTGTAGGAGCTCTGTTGTTACTGCTGCTGGTTTACAAGTTCTCTTTATAGACAGTTTAACAGTAAATTTGAACAGCTTTTATTTGCTAGAGCTGCTACTAAAAGGATTTTTCATTAAAAGACTTTTTTTTCTTGTAAAATGAAAAATCACTTAGGTACTATTTCTCAGAACACATTGATCCAGCAAAGCACAGGTCCTAAATAGACCAGAGCTGCAGAATCCTAACACATCTTTTCAGAACATAAGCCTTTAATATTTGAGCACAAAATCACCTTCAGTGGTACAGTATTTACACCTAAAATCAGGGTCTGACATCCACTGTTGTCAGAAGAAAAATTCTTTCTAATACAAAGACTGACACAAGGCTCCAGAGTCTCTTTAAGGTGCAAATTATCAATGGAGAATGAGACTAACATGTCAATACATGCAACCACTAAAGAAATTGATAAAGTAATCAGTAATTACTGACCGCAATTTCTTTAAATACCACCCATTTAACCAGTTTTCAAGGAGATTTAGTGACACACTGGGAAGAGTTAATAGTGAGAATTTTTTCACCTAGGAAGCCAGAAGACAATAATAGTGTAAAACCATTAATAATGTGATATTCAAAAGCACTCAGCCCAACTGTTTTCAATATTTGCTTTCAGAAGTAACCCAGTCATTATCAGGCCCATGTAAAGTTCCCAGCAAAGTATCTATAATACAAAACATCTCCATTCAAAGCAGTGCAACTTTACTGATTTAGGTGCTTGAACCTACTCCACAGAGCAAATATCTAACAAGTGGGTGCATACACATACACCCCACCCACACATATTTAGAAATATGGCATTTCTAAAAGCAAAGTTTTTTCATTCAATATTCAACCCTTTGCGTTCTGAGCACACATCTCTGCCTTAAACTGTCTTTGTGCCAAACCAACAGGGTTTAAACCCCACCAGTACGCTGTCATTTCTCTTATATAAAGATTCTGGTGGTTTGCTGTTGCTAATGCAGACTGAACATCATTCAGTGCCATATTCTGAGCACTGAGCTGGCAGAGTGAACTGTAAAGCCAAGCCTGCAAGTACCGTTATCCAAAAAACCATGTGTGTGATACAAATAAGTTTATCAGAGGAAGAGTGTCTTTCAAGCCAGTTGCCTTTTGCCTACAGTTCTTCAAGTTTGGGAACCCAGCAGCACCAGCAGAGTGGCTACAGAATGTAGTAAGCACTTAATCAACAACATCAGCTCAGAGGAGTCACAAGTCTGGCTGAACTAGAAGGGAATCACATATTGAAATCCTCACAAAAACCTGCGCTTAAAGTACTCCTGCTGGTGCACTACACAGTGTGGGGAAGTTGCACAGCTTAGAAGTGCTGCCTTTCAGGTAAGTACTTACAAGGTCTCTTTTGCTTAACTCTAGAGACTTTTAAAGAGAAATTAAGAACTCTAGGACTCTTAAACATGTGTAGCAGGAGTTAATCATTATGTACTAGCCAACACAGCCTCCTTCTATTAAATGATACCATTAGCCATAGCTTCAGCTATTGCTAACCCTCTAACAGCTGCTGGGATTTGTCATGACCAGTGCAATGCTTTTCATTTTGGACAGAGCTTTAGCACACTTTGGGGACCTCAAAAACTACACAACCAACCCCACCAGTGCCTCACATAGTGCTCACTAGGTCAGCACCTGTAAAATAGAAAGGGAAAATGCTGAGCCTGGCAGCCCTGGCTGGTGGCTGTGATGCCTGCACTCCTCCTTACAGCTTCCTTGCCCTCAATGCTGCATTCCACGGGGCAGTTCACTTTCCTCTACTGCCCAGCACACAGGTAACACTGGCACCTGTGTTGTTTACACCCAGAAGTAAACTAACTCACTATGTGGAAGCTGACCTTTTTTCAGAGGCTTCTGAGCAAGTCCTAGGAACATGTCAGAATTCACTCATGGTTCATGGTAAGGCACAATTGACATATCCAGGACAGACACTGTCTGGTGTCATTTGCTCAGCCAGACTATCCTGGAGCTGGAGTTAAACAACTGATTCACCAAAAAGTAATCTCAGTCCACATACTTCTCACAAAAACAAAGCCTTTATGGAATTCACTCTCCTGACATAAGCCTGATCATATGATTACATTCAGGGAGGCAGCCTTCAAGGATTTTCTCTATGATAGCTTGGAAAAGAAGTTGTTTCAACCTTTTCCCTTGCCAGAATGAACTTTGAAGCAAAGTCAATCAAATTTCTCTCAGACCTCTAAGTATCTGAACTGCCAACGATGGTCTCAAAATGTTCAGTTCCTCAACCAGTATTGTTAAAAAGAGGAGCTGCTTTCCCAGCTTATCTTTCCTAACCAATACTCCACTGCTGACACTGCCCTGGGAGAACCAGGTTTACTTTGTCTTTACATCCATCAGCTGTAGCCCCAAGCTCTCTTTAGCTGCTCTGTTAGGCTTGCACAGCCACAGTCTGCGACATCTTTCTTCACGAGCAGCCTGTGCTCCTTGCCTGCTCGGGGATTTGATCGCTGGTCTGCAGCCAACTATGACTCTTAACAAGGCAAAGAGGGTTTAGATTTATAGTCTGCTACGCACCAGCAGTTGTGACCAGATTCTGTATCAAATACCTCATTAAAAGCAAACAATACCATGACACACCCAGCAGATTTGTCCCATGCTTAGATCAGGCCAGGCGGGCAAACCCCATGTGTGTAATCCTCCAAATGTGGGATTAGGGTCACTACCAATTCTGTAAATTACTGCCTTCTAAATTCAGAGACTTAAGTTTACTCTGCCATACTATTTTTCCCCCAGAAGACCTGTAAAACCTTGGACATCAGATACAGTTTTAGCATCAGAAGCTAAAGTGCCGTAAAAGTCACTTGTGTCAGTCAAGTGACATTGCAATACCAAGTCAATAAAACACTTGCTATGTTCTTAAACTTGTCACCTTTTTTTGCTAGAAGCTCCCTGACTGCACACAGAAAACAACATGACAGTCAGATCAGAGACATACACAACATTGATAATAAAGGCACCTCCCAGCTACTTTACATTGATATCATACTCCTGGAATGGTGTAGTAAGTGACCTTCTCAGTTACCTTTCAGATCTGATTTTGCTCATGATTTTGTACATGCAGCTACTCTAGTCTCTCAAAGGTGTTTTTTCCACTGTGTTTGTCCTTTGTGGTTTTGCACAGCTGCATCACATGGAACAGATACTGTGATCTGCATCTGTGCTCTGCTAGATATGAGACAAGAGGTGCCACAATTCTATTAAACTGATCTTTTATCTACAAGTTTCCAAACACATGGTGCTAGAAGATTGCATTTAAATTCAGCACTTAATTCCCTTAAGTCAGTGATTAAATTCTTTAAGGTGTGAATGAGGTGTTAACTCCATTGCTGAATTGTTCCATGTGACAGAAACATATTTTTTGAAGTAATTGAATTTCATAATGGGCTAATTCTTGAGGAGTAAGAATTCAGTTAACCTGAAATACATTTGAATTACTAGATTTCAAAGCAGCTGTACCTAAAAGCAAGCATGACACACAAAGTAAAAGCAAAGTATATTGTCAAGGTATTTTACTGAATAAAAGCTGTAAATTATAGATTAAGAAACCACCTTAAGACTCTACAGAAACAAGTATGCAACCAAAAAGTGAACCCGTATCTTGAGGATACAGATTTGTTTTCAAGCTGAAAAATAATTAAAATTGAAGAATAATTATTTTCTTTGTTTCAATAGTTGTTTTAAAGCAGGCATGATTCAGACTGACTTCAAAGCCTGAATTGTTTTTTTCCCCTTTGGATGATTACTCTTATTAATATTTCCCCATTGTTTTGGTTGGATTTGTTCTAGTATAGACTGAATTCACCTCTGAAAAACAAGTTTAATTATTTTGTGCCCGCTTTAACCAAGTTGAAAAATCATTTAATAAGTTTAATGTAATATATTCACACATCACATGCCATTCCTGGGTCACTACACATGCAGAAAAAGCACCCAGCTCTAAGGGTAAGAAACTCTTCAGGCAGGTAACCTGATCTAGCCACAGAGGCAGAGAGGAGGCTGTCATCTCAAACAAAAATCAGTAACAATCTCACTGGGGTAAGAGTTCCAGTTGTGCTTTAAAACTTGCTTCACACGATAGCATGGTTAAACCTCACAGTTCCAAGGGTTCATGCCTCACACTGTCTTTCACTAAAGTTAAGATTATACAAAGCTCAATACAAGTCTTGAAGGAAAGGCCATCCTGTGGCATACCTTGATGTTGAGCATAAAGCTCTCCTGTTAAAATTTCTGAATACAAAAATGAAAAAAAAAAAAATTTACTTTCCACCTTCCAGATGTTTATAATCAGCTACATAGCCTGGTTTACACTGTCTTTATTTCTAATCTATCTGTACAAGCACAGCTTTTTTGCAGTTCCTGCATAAGAATTTCTGAATAAAGAAAGAAGTTGACAGTGATGTTTTCAGATCGTGAAAATATTCAAATTCACATCCAGCTACATTTTTCAAAACAGACCTGTAACTGTACCAATGCAAATCACTTCTGAACCCAATTGGTCTATTATCATATTCATACAAGTTATTTGTTTTATAGACTGGAAATTCCTCTGTGGTGGATTTTATTATTTGTTCATTGTTACATTAGCACTGTTCTGCCCTTGGAAATACCCATGGCATTAGTTGCTGAATCTTTTTTCGTGTTATCTATTTCAACAAGAAAACACATTGCTTTTCCTGTACCTCTTGAAAATAATAATAATAAGAATACAGGAAAAAGGATTTATACAAAACAAGGTGAAGGGGAGAAGGAAAAACTGAACACTTAGAGTAAGAGGTTCAGATAAATGACTGAACTTCATGGTTTTAATAAGCATATAATGGAAGTCAGAATTCAGTTTTAGATCTAGATTCAGAATGAGCTTCAACTAGCAGCAAAGGAGTATTGTGTTCTGCCATGAAATTTACCTCTCCCATAATTTAAATCAAGATAACATTTCAGTGGTTTTGTAGTGAATAGCTGATAGAGAGTAAGCACATAGATCACCTTGATGGAGACACACAACTCTGGTCAGGCAGTAAGTAACAAAATCTGAGACATAACCAATCCTATTGTTTTCATGTAAATATGGGGGAATTTTAGAATTTGCTACAAGCTCACAAACAAAATACCTTTTTTAAAAATTTTGATTAGTTCCTTATGATAATAAAGGCTGTTACAATAAAGTGCTGTTAATCTGAAAGCATCAAGTAAAGGTCCCTTAAGACAGTCAGTGTTCAATGGCAAACCTATCTCCATTTTTAAAATTTAGTAAAGATCCTAATAATTATGGAGGAAAAAACATTTTAGCTATTTTCCTACAATCTTCTCTTTAAAAATCTACTAGAAATCTTCACATTATGCAGACTGATTTAAACACTTTAGAAAGCGTCTTCTAGACACCTTAAACCATGCAAAAAGATTACTGAATTCAGCTAATTACAGAGATTTTTGTTTTCATGTACAGTTTTATTTTAAGCATAATGAAATCCAGCATTAAACAAGTGATACCATTCATTTCAGAGTTCCCTGGTACTACTCTCAAGAACACAGATTCCTCTAATGCTAATTTAAAGCACAGCAGCAAACAACAGTCACCTCTATTAAATTCCTGTTGTTAATCAAAAGACAAATTTGATTCTACAAAATTTCATGGCCACCCTAAACAGAAGGCAGATCAATTCACCTCTTTGACCTGTGAAAGAGATTATGGGCAAAATCCAATCCTCTCAAGCTATTCTTTAGGGCAAAATCCAGTGAATTCCAGAGAGCAACACAGCGGCTGAGGATGGAAGTCCACACACACACAAGAGGATCAACAACTGCAGGTTGCTCAAGACCATTAGAGTAGAAAAATCTGTGAGAATCACTCCTCAGGATATAGGACCCCAAGTCTTTTGGGGAAAAAGACAAACAAACACTTGATTTAACTCCAGAGACTTTTCAGAGGAAATTCTGTACTGTTGCTGCTTTCATTCCCACTAAATTCTTAGACTCCCCTTGTTAGATATTATACAAAACAAACAACATTTTTACTAAAAAACACAATTTTCAGTAGCTGTTCACTAACACAGATTGTTACACAATATATTGATAAAATCCAGAGAGATTAGGTTTTCTTAATCATTTAACATAATTCCATTTTCAAAGCACACCAGACCCCCATTAATCCTTATGTACCTCATGCTTTACACTGTGCAAAGGTCAGAGAGTCAGCTGAAACACTGTGCACTGTTTTCCCTCTTGGTGGAATGTACATGGAAAGGATGGTGTTGATAGTGGAAACTGAAGCACAAGTATATGAAAATCTCTCAGTTATCACAGACAGGAATATATCCAACAATTTCATCCATGTTCCCAGCTATCCAAATGATGTTACATAGAATCAAATGACCAACTAAACACACTAAAACAAAACATTTAAGATGAAACTGGAAAAAAAAATTGTGAAGCCGCTTACTGTCATTTGGTGACTACTAACATGCAGAACTCTGATTGGGCAAGTTTAAGTCTTGGAAATCTAGCTCAGTATTTCCCAGCAGGCAATAGCAAATGGATTTATTTTAATAACCAAATCAATTAAACTTAAAAATTAGAAATCCATTCACATTTTACAAGAAAAGCAACTGAATATGCAAGCCAAACTAAGGAATGAGAGACGTGGACAAAAAGTCAACCGCATAAAAATACAATCTGCAGTTGAAGGTCCACATGCTCAGCTCAAAAGGGTCATGTGCCTATTTAATAGTCTCAAAGTGGCTTGAGAAGCAGCAAACCGTACGTCAGGGGACATGAGTCAGTAGAAGAGTAATTGTCTGTTAAGAGTAATAATGATTGAGATGTTATATCCATGACTTCTCCAATACAGATTAAATGAGATAGATACTATGAACAAGAAATTGTACTTTCTGTAGCCTAAAATTCACTTACATATTTTGCTGTTATATTAACCAAGACCATATTGCCATGGTTTAATCTAACCTTGATCATAAATCTTCATTTTTGGCAGAATTTAAAACTGCAGATTAGACTTAATATGCATATCCTTAGCTAGGATACAAGGAGATTTTTTCAAGGACATTTCCCCAAATGAATCAGCTTCAGAGAGGAGTTCTTTTTACTTATTGCACTAGCAAAGATACTTGTAATTTAAACATACTGCCATTTAGAAGATTGTTAGATAACGGATTGAGATAGTGCTTATCACCATTCTAAGTAACATGGGTTGAACTAATGAAATCTGTGCATGTACTTTTTATGCCCTGCTGAACCAAACTTTAACAAATTTCATAACACGTTGAATGGCTCTACCTTCTTATTTGCAGATATGATCTATGTCCAGTTCAAGAACATATTTAAGTTTCTAGATTTCAGAGGAATGGTAGTGGTGAAAACTGCAAGTTAGATTCCTTAGGGAACAGTTTGAATTTGTTTCATAATGTTCATCTCATTGATTCAGTTCAACTTTAAGACCGTACATCTAGACATGGCTCCTGTATAATATTCACAGAAACTGCTCTGAACTCTTCTTTTGCATCTCCTAACACAGTCCACACATACATTTCAACAATTAGAGGGTATATTTAGAAGAATCCAATTTTAAATCTATGTTTTACAGCAACAAATTACTTTCATAGTACAAGTCCCAAGTTACTGCTGTTACATGCGGTGATTTCAAAATGCCACAACAGGCTCCTCTGTGGTATGGGGTCTTGCTCCTATTGCTGCTTCTAGGGTAACATACATTCTGCTCAAGACCATACAGTGCAGCTGCTGTGGTGAGACACCTCATACCTGTGCCTCAAATATGATGAATACTTAATGTGCTAAAGACTAGCTCCAATTCACAGTCAGTGGGGTTTTTAAAAAAAAAAAAAAATCCCAAAACAAACCTAAACACAACAAAAAACACTAACCTCTACAACCTGTAGGATTCATGTCAGAATTTCACAAGGAAAGTCAAGAATTACCTCTGCCCTTACCATATTCTTTTCCTTTTCCCCGCTTCCTCAGCTTCCCCCCCAAAAAAAAAAAAAAATTTCAAAATTTTAAAACCTAAATAAATGAAATAAAAATAAAAAAGGTGCATGTTTACCTTGGTCAGACATCTGGATGCTGCTCCTCACCAGGAGAGAAAGACACGGGTTTCAATGCAAATAAATGAAGGTAAAAAAATCAATTTATAAGCTTGGACTTATCTGTGCCTCACCTCAGTTAGTTGCTGTGAGCACAGGCAACACATACTTCAGAAGTCTGGTGCTAAATGGTTCATGGCCTGTTTAACACAAGCAACATCTCTTAGACAACAACAACACCAACAAAAAAACCTACAAGTCAGAGATCATTTGGTTGTCAGCTCTTCGAAGCACCAAGCTGCATTAGCCACTACAGAAAACAAACCCATTTGATCTCCCAACAAACAAGATGCAACTGAGCTCAGCCAGAAGCACAAAGACTTCATATGTCATTATTCAACCCAAATGCACAGCTTTGCAAGGACACATTCAAGGCGTGGTCACTTCACTAGATCTCTGACTGTTCAAGCCAAGCACATTTTGAAAAGTAAGTTTATCTCACTGCTAAGAGTAGCATGAAAAGCTAGCCAATTCCTCCCAAAAGAATATGCCCATGAAACAGCATTTCTAGGCAATAAAACAAAGGAGAAGCAGGCCACTTCCCCCATAAGCAGCAAGATTTTGTAAAATACTTCAGTGTTCTCCAAAATGCTCCTGAAGAAAACGTGAGGTCACTCTGCATGAGAAAAGTTCAGAGAAAGGATCATCAGCAGCTCAAAAAAGTAAATGAAGATGCTGAAAGCCCCTAGTCTACAGCAGGCTCCACTGCTCATTGTTCACCCAGGTTACACAGCCTGCAGGGTAGAAAATCCTCCAAACCAAATTAGAACATTTGCTTTGCACAATACCACAGGGAAAAAGAAAAAAAAAGAAAAAGATTATGAAATGCAACACGACTGATCTACTGAGAGCAAGGCAATGCTGAGTGCTGCTGATGGAGTGCTGCTGATGGAGTAAGGAACAGCCAAGGCAGCGAATTTTGCTCTGCTATTTCAAATAGCTGCTTATTAAACACAAATCTAATGTCTTCAAAGAAATTGCTTTGGCTTTATAGAAAAAGCTTGTTTTTTTCCTGAGGTCTGGCTTTCCATGATAGCTGTTGCACTAAGATAGCCTTTATTAAAACTGTTCTGCACTCTTCTTTCATTTGTGAGAAAACAGCAGCCATGAACACCTAGGAATCAGAAATCACTTCTGCAAGAATTAGGATCCTATATGGTGAGTTCTTTGGCTTATCATCCATACACAGTGTGCTAAGCTGTACATATATACCATTCTTATATTTAAAACTATAGCCAAGGCTAGACATAGTTAGAAGACAAAAAAGAAGAAATCTGTTGGTAATTATTTAGCAGAGGCTTAGTTACTATGGTGATGAGTTTCCTTTAAGTACCATAGTCAGAGACAGCACCAAACATTTATGATACTATCTTTATTTTTCCATTATATTTAGAAATATCTTTGTCCTGCCCTAAAGCTTTTATAACTGACCAAAGTATAAAAAGCACTTAAAAAGATTTGGCAGGTGGGAAGTGCTGAGTAGAAAGGAAAAAATATTTTTGACTATTCTAATGTTTTAACAAGTGAATATTAAGCAAATACACTACTGAATTAAGCATCAACACTTATCTACTTATTAGAAGTATCAACTGAAATGAAACATAGGCAAGAGAATAGATCAGAATATTGACTAAAATGGAGCAGTCATGCTCTTTACGGTCACATACTCTATATTTTATTACCAATACTTATGGCATAGGTGCAATTGTGGCTTTAAGTTCAAGTCCAGTAGGTAGGCCAGCACTGAAGAGGAGTTTTGGACTACATAAGTTCTCCAAAATCTCTAAGGTTTAGGGAAATTTGGAATTTTATTTGCAACTGGTGGTTTGACAGACATATGTGACACCATGGGGAGATATTTCCAGCTGGCCCAAAGGTGGCAGCATCAGCTCTGAACAGTTCCCCTGTCAGTCCTACCCTGTTTGCCATTTCAAAGTCAACAAAGTGCACTGACTTGCGTCTTCCTCAAATTTTGGGTAGGATAGAGATATCTGACTGCCAGTTATGCAAGAAAACTCCCTTGCTAAAACAAAGCAAGCTAGAGCCTGAGAAGTAACACTTCTCACCTAACCATCTATCTCCCAATATTTCAATGCTGCTACTTCCTTGTACAACTTCCGAAGTCCTTAATCTTGGTATTCAAATTCAGACATGGCCAGATAAATCTGGGGGATTGGGGGTGGAGTTCTCTTTGTTTTTTAATGGTATTACCTTCATCACTTGCAAACTTCCTTTCCACACAGGATGACAATGGATAGGTTTGTCTGTCAAGCTAGAAGTGCATTAATTGACATAAACAAAAACTCAACACAGTACTTGTCCACTAGACTGCATTGCACTGTATTTTGTGAGGGGATTAGCTGTCCTTTCCTCATACCTCCTAGAAAATGAAATAAAATAATTAGAGTAGGGAAAGCTGTTTGCAGAGAGCACAGAGCAGCCTGAGCTGCCATGGCTGGGCCGGCAGGATCCGGCCCCACGTTCTAATATTAGAATGGATTACACTCGCTGCACCGACACTCTGCTTCACCCAGCTCATTGAGACAGACACTTGGCAGCAGAAGCAACACACTAGCTCAAGCATGTGCACATCACCATAACAAACTGGCATATGGCTATTTTCAGAAAATCTGCATTTGGCACACAAGGTGAATGTTTCTGGATTCTAGCGTGTGACCTTTCCAACACTGGAAGGAGGGAACTTTGTCCCAGTCCTCCTACTGAGGACTGACTGTAACCACCTGGGAACAGTTAAAGGTTGCAAATACTGTAACAAATGAGGCTGATTCCCTCCCACTCTCCTTCAGTGTTTTGCTAAATTCAAAAGCAATGTGTAAAAAATACATGGTCCTGTTCTTGCTGCCTGCAATGAGCTGTTTCATGCATCCTCCTTAGAAAGGTGAGGAATCCTTACATACATATCTTTTTAAACAAAGTTGAATAATTATTTACTGCTTCAAATTGTTCACGTGTATGCGTTTCAATATCCTTTTAATGTGATATCATTCTGTTATAACGTAAAAGGAAAAACTACACATAAAGAAAACAAAAAAAGCAGTGGCCACAGCAACTGTTTTTGCATTCTCTTGCCATCTCCCAGCTGTGTGGGATGGAAAGCACCAAATGCAACTGACCCATTTAACATCACTGACTTACAACTGCTGTCCTCTGAACCTCACTCACCTAAATCCTCAATGACAAGATGGTGTTACTGTTACTGACCAATATCATCACTGCAGTTCTACTGAAGATTCTCAAATGTCAGCCTGCTGATACGCTACTAATTAATGCTCTTTGCAGATCATTTTAGAAAAGCCAAGCACTCATCTGATCCAGCTTAGCTCCTATTAGAGCTGGCTTTTCCATGCAAGATTGACATCGCCTGCTATTGGAACCTTTAAACCATTTCTGGCCGCTTGGTACATGCAAGACTGTATTTGCCAGGACTCATTTCACCGTTAATTAGAGAACATGATATCTTTTTCTGCATATTGATGTAACTCAGAGCAGGAAGGCAAGATTTTAAATCCAAGCTATGAAAATATCCAACATGACCAAGACACTGGGAGCATTACACTTCCTCTTTCCCCAAACCACAGTCACACTGGGTTTGATGCCAGCAAAGGAGCAATTTTAGCTGGAATTTACGCTCTTCTCAAGCTGAGAAGGCAAAACAGATCATCTCACTGAAGGGGGGCTTCTCAGGTTAGCAGCCAGCTCAGTGAGCTGTACTACTGAGCGCTGGAAGTGGGACCATCCAGACATGAACCTGAAGTGAGGGAGAGGGGAACAGCTCATCTTTTTCTCATCTATTTAAGTACAGGAAGCATAGCTCCCAGGAGAAGGGCCAGCAATAACAGGGAGCACAGCTTGGTGAAAGCATTATTGAGCCGCCAACTCAGGAAATGGCTATGATTTGGAAGCCAGTCTTACTCAGCTGGACCAAACTGCCTCCATGACACAGACCAGTGTGTATTCCAGAACAAGAAATGAATGGGCTAGTTTAAGATCAAGATATAATTTTTCATTTATCATCATTTATCATAATTTTTCATTTTTTAATAAGCAACACATTTTTCCAGGTACTCTATGTCCAGATTATTTGGCCTGTCTCATGCTTTGCATTTCAAATCAATTCTCAACACTATACAGGTTACTGGTCACAGAAAAAGCTATCATCCCTCCTAAAACCATACCCTCAGTGTACACTAGCATTTTTATAACTAATTTCCTTACTTATTAAACGCCTCTCTACCAACTCCTCTAAAGTATTTCCTAATCACTGGTTGTCATTTGTCATTCCTACAACACCAAAATGACACCCTTGTATAAAACAGTCTTTTGCCTGTCTCAGAAATCTGAAAGAATTTTGCCCAAGATTTATCCTTTTATTTGATGCACTGAAACAGAATTATTTCAAGGGTTTTTTGTCAGCTGAAAGGTTATTTTGCAGAAGTTAAATCAGATCATGTAATTGCAATCTAATTTCATTGCTCTTATCAGTCTTAGAGTCAGTTTTACTGATTCAACTTTATCAAAAAAACACAACAAAACAAGAAAAAAAAAGGCACAGCTTTTTTATTTTTTCAGGTTACATAGAAGTATGTTGCAGTCCTAAAAAAAAAAAAAATGAAGAGAAAAACATTCCACTATAACCAGCCAGTTCTTGGCTGCTACAACATTGCTGGGCAATGCTGACACTGGGGCTCGGGAACAGCCCTGGCTCTACCATTGTTTGTTGGCTGCACAATCAACACAGATCAATTTCAGGGATCTCTAACACTCTAACTTCCAGAGGAGTGCTAATTATTAGCAGTAAGTGAGGGACAGAACAGCATAGATACGGAAAGAAATTCAGGAGACAGGAGAGAGATGTATGGAAAGCACCCATGCAGGAAATGTATGGCTGGCAAAGTTAAGGCACAGAGGGTATGAGAAGTAACAAGTGTCTGGCCCAGCTTTTTTGAAGCAGAATTCAAATTGCAAAAGGTGCTATGTACACTCCTGGAAGATATCCCTGCTTCCCTAGTGCTGAGAAAACCTCCACTACTTTTACTTAGTCTGGTTAACTCATCCATCTAATACAAAATTACATGAGCACAATATTGGCTCCCACAGGAGCCACAAGAAAAAGTTGTTCTAATTTTTTGTATGATTGTCATTTTGTCTTTAATTTGCCGTTTATATCTTTCTTTATTGGTGTTGCCAAGGAGTAATGAGAATTGAGAAAAAGACAATTCAAAGCGCTCACCTGATTGATTCAAAATCACTGAAGCAGCTGCCACAAAATACTGAAATATCTTTCTTTTCTTTCACTTGGTCTACCAACTAAAAATGCAACAGGAGAACTGCACAGGACAGCCAGCAGAGTTTAAAACAGCAGCGCAGGTGACACCCAAAGATTTCACATTCTGGTTCTGAGTGGTATTGTTAATGACATTAGACTTGGTGCAGGCTTTAAAAATACTTCTTCCATTTACAACTCTTATGCTGTACTCACTTCTCTTCCTGAACTATGTCTTAATATTGAAATGGAAAATTTGAACTGGCTTTTAAAGTGATTTATTGTGAAGAAAGAAGCACAAACTAAGCAACCATAAGATTAACTACATGAATGTAAGACAAATGCAGCTTCTCTCTCTCTTTTCACATTTTACTTAGAAGAACTGTCATTAAAACAATTGCGAAAGAGGCAAATGGTATGGTTTAAGTACTCAACAAAACCTGAAGAGATGACAGATCTTCATCAATGTGTAAGGACAATATTGAGTCTCCTGATGAACTTAAATAACCTCCTAAGCACACAATTGATATCCAAATATTTTAGCTCTGAATTGTGCATTTTTAAGTGTTTTCTTAACAACCTATGTTGCAATCAATAATAAAACCACAACAAGTAAAGCCACTGCATTCTGTGCAATACAGATGCCCCACATACACAAATCGCTATTGCTACCATGTAAAATAAATGCATTATTTCACATATATAATACAGCTGAGCGAGCTGCAGCAAGACACTAGAGCCCACTCAGCTTTGTCTTCCTTTTTCATCCCCAGCAGGCCTTCAGTGCCCCCAGCACCAAGTACCTGCAGCAAGAATTAATAATTCTGACCAGTCCTGAAGAATAACTTAATCTCAGAGCCACATCCCCCTCCGGGCTCACCCCAGCAAACAGCAGCTGTCAGGAAGGGAGCCTGCACTGGGGAGCTGCAGGAGAAAGGCTGAGCATGGGGCAAGAGGTTCCCATCACAGACCACATTCCTCTCAAGTGCAGCAGCTGGGTTTCTTGTCCATGCCCTGCATCCATACAGAAGGTGTAAATTCCCGTGTTCCTGTGCACACATGCAGGCAACTCTGTTTTCCTGTCAAATCATTTTTTAAATTGTGCACTCGCTAAGCAAACCTGTGTAAACAATCAAATCCCTAAGTGCCAGAAGAGGAAACACCACCCATGTACCAAATGGAGGGAACTGGGATCCTGCCTGGAATAAGCCCAAACCTCCTTCTTCCTTTTCTATATTTATCACGGGTGCTATATGTAAGAAAAGGAATTAACAATCTGTCAACTTGCTTCTATGCCTTCTGATGCTCAAAGAACTGCAAACAAAACTCAAGCAACCACTGCCCATTGATTGCTTCAACCCTTGAATTTTCTTGCTTTTCCCCATCATGAATGAGGTGGTCATGTACCAGCTCTTATTTATGCTAGGCCAAACCACTCAGTCAGAATCAGGAACTTTCCTGGCATAGCTGCTCTCATGTCAGCTAGCTGCCAGCTATAGAAAAAAAGTAACTTGACAGGGAACTGCTAAGCCACATTCACTGGCAACTCCATCATGAGAGTCTGGAGGAAACACTGTCAGGGTCTGCACATCAAACTGTCCTGGAATGCTCCTGTCTTCCAGCTTTATAATGTATGGGATGCAGGTCTTGTGACTACTGGCCACAATACAATTCAGCACACGCTGAAGAAAGTTGGCCATGGTCAGTCCATGCAGTTCACTGTCCCTCCACTCATTTTAAATAGTGCAGACCATGCTCCACACTGCCCCAGCTGGGCTCAGTAATTTCACACATCGTGTTTCCAAATCTGTCAAATGACAACTAGAACAAAAATGGTAAATATCTGACAAGTATAAATACTGACATGGACAAAGATGATAACAGACTAAAATTTCTACTGCCAAGCTGATAGACCTGTGTCTTTGTAAGCAGTTAAATTCACAAGAGAAAGTTAGCCTTTAACCAACTCACCAGAACCAGAAAATGCATTCAAGACAGTCACCAATGATAAGTCTATGCTAGACTAAAACCCATTTTCTTCTGATTTACTGTATGAAGAACCAAACATACACACATCCAAAAACATATGCACATCTAGACACACATAAAGGGGATTTTTAAATATATATATGAGTACACATATAAAGCAAATATTTGGAGATGCATTTATTGCACACAAACACCAAGTTCACGAAGGTCAGCTGGTTCTTCTGTAGGGACAAAGTGGCAGCCTGCATAAACTTTTTACTCTGTCTCTCCTCCTCTCTGAGCACCTGGTGTTCCAGAAAACTTTCCAGAGACTAGCAATGAGTTTTTATTGCTTTTTCTTGTATATTGTAGGCAATATACAGTGTATAACCAAAGACAAGAAGTTTAAGACAAATGAAAAGGGCATCCTTAAGCAGGTTATTTCTGATTCGAGTATTTGCTTCAGTTCAAAAAACTAAAATGTTAATTTACCCATTATTTTGAAATCTCTGACAGGGTGATAACTTGAGCCTTTGTGTAGCCACGAAGGGCAAAAGTTACTTTCTTCATTTTAGTGCAGTAGAAATATACCAGAGGTCTTTTGAGCAAACAACCAAGGTTGTACGATTTTCTAGGCTAATTTTCACTTTTCTATGATAAATGCAATTACTTATGTTCTGCTACCATGTCCTTCATCAGTTCAGAAAAATCTCCTTCATGCATATCCCTTACATGCTTCATATTCCACAACTGAAAAGTTTGTTCAGCCTGAATTGTGCTTTACGTTTTATCACTTTTCATCAAGAACCTTTCCTAAAAGAGAAAAGTCTCCTTACTCCCACAGAAAAATTATGAGGCAGTAGCTGAAAACCTGGCCGTAATGGACAAAAGAGAAATAAACACACTTCACCTCTTTTCTTTTTTGTTGTTTCAGAAATTACATGGTCTAGCTTAACCCTGCATGGCAAGTCTGTATTTGCATAGTTTGTAATCCCTGAGATAATGTTATGGTCTGGGGTGTCTCTGGTTTAATGCCAGTTATTGGAGAATGGTATGAATTATCTCTGCAATGATTTCACACTGAATTTGCAGTTGTATGTAGCAAGCAGAAGAAAAAAATGGACAGATACACACAATATTTTATCTTCCTTCCAGAAAATAAATGGCAATAACATTTGTACTAAGCTTACAGACAGAACCCTAGACTTAGAAGAGAAGTCTTACAACAAAGTACTTAACTAAGATGGAAAATAGTATAGCTTGTGTTGAAATCAAAATGAGGTTTTTGTCCTAGTCAGCCCAAAAAAAAAAAACCAAAAACCACGTCGTTACTTACATAAAGTTACAATGAAATTTGGAAATTATATTCTTTAGTAATTATATTTACCTTATCCATAAAACAGCCAACATCAAGTTCTTTGTATCTGATCATTCTGTGCAGATACAAAATACTACTGTGTTTAGCCAATATAGGAAATAGTGATATTGTGTTTTAGAAACCTGTTTGTGTCTAATTTATAATCAATTTTTCTCTGAAATAAAAGAAAAATATGAGTCTGTTTTATGCTTCCTCGCCTATTCTTTTTTCACTCCCCTTTCCTTCTACACTTTTTTATGTAATCCTTTGTTTGGGATGCTTGCTTTATGAGGAAGAATAGATGACAAGGGAAAAAGGCACATACAGTGCAATGAGCTGTTGCATTGTTTCCACTATTTCACATGTAATAGAGTCAGTGCTCTCAGAAATTATTTGCAAAATAAACTAGTTTTGGCAACAACATAAGCTGAGGGAGGGGAAAAAAAAGAAAACAGTGTAATTAATTTTTAAAAATTAATTAAAGTTAGCCTAAGACCACAGACACAGTAAAATTCTATATAAAATTACATATAAAATTACACAATTTATAATTATAACAATATNTAATGATAAAAAAACTACCTCAGAATTCCAGGAGTTCTTACTGAGAGTTAACTGAGTATGATTTCACTTTTCTAAGTGAGCATCTTTGGAGCATCTTGAACATCCTTGGAGCATAGCCTTATCCATTCTGCTTTTTGTTATTTTCCACTTACACTGCCTCACTTAAACTCTAGTAACCCAAAACCAAGCCTTGATTCTAATTCAAGATATTTTCAGCTGGGTATGACAGAAATACAGGTTAGTTGGTGTATCTTCCTAGCATGTGCATAATAACTCGGAGACAAGAATTTCTAAGGACTTAGTAACAGTTTCTCCTTATTGCATGATATTAACACAATTTTAGATTACAGCCTGGTTAATGATGCAAAACTGTTAACAGCCCTCTTTAGACATTTTCCTCCACAACATGAGGTAATACACATCTGAGCAAGTACAGATGCCCAAAAGAACCTGTACTTGGAGATTGTTGAAGTTGTCAGGATAACCAACTCCAAGGATCATGTTCTCCTAAAATATTAGTGTTTCAACATTTCACATCAGCTTCCAACTAAGAAATTATACTCTGCAAATTAACAAGTGGGTCTTAGAGAAAAAAATTTTTACTTAATCCATCGTGTATTTTTCAGAAAACCACTGAAAATTCAGTGATAGTAACTTTGAATCAAACTTCTGCGGTTGAGGTTCTCAGGCAGTTTATTTAATTCACAGGAGACACAGTCTCTTGTGGGAATGCACTCTCCAAATACACTCCTGCTATCTGCAAAGGCCCTTTGTACTTTAGTTCTGACGATCTGTTTTCCACCCAGTAACACCCATCAAAATTGGGCTGCTTTAGGAAAATACAGGATGAACAAAACAGTTGGCTGCAGCAGGAAAAGAGAGATGATGACATGATGCAAGAGAGAAGGAGTATGTTCTCCTTGAGCTTTCCCAACTCCAGCAAGCAGGAGTACCACAAAAACAACCTCCAGATACTAAAACAGGATCTTTGTTACAAGTATTACAAAAAATCTAAACATAAAAAACATGGACACTTGGAGTATTCTGAGCATTAAGCACCCCACCATATCATGTAATTGGGATTTGAAACGCCAGTAAAGCCCCCTGCTGATGTCAGTAATGAGCTTTAGGCACAGCAGAGCCCAGCACTTCAGTTTCCTGCGCATGAGTCTGTGTCCTACTTCAGTATTGCTCAGGTAAATTTTTGGCAAATCCTGGTTTTCTACAAGGAGTTGGCTTTGATAATTCAGGAAGCATTTTTAAATCTTCTAATTTCTCATTTTTATCTGGTACATGTAACCTTAATTACCTAAGATCTTATAAGCAGCTCATGTAGAAATGATCTCTCAACTTCCAATTCATCAAGTTTGTCATATGTTTACCATATATCTGTAAAGCACAGAAGAAATTTAGAACCTGAAGAAAAGGCCATCTGTAGTGGGTAAACTTCTATTACCAGCCTATACTAAAAGAAATCTATCTTAAAATAAAGATTCCTGTCCATTAGACTTACTTGATTATTATTTCAGTCAGATGAGTATTTGTGAAGAGAAATCTAGTTTTTCTGTTGAAGCAGTAAGGCTGAGATATTCTGAGAAGTGACAAGTCAAGTTCTGTAATGTTCAAATTCACATTACGCCATTTTTTAAAAACATAAAGGTTTTGAAAACAGCTACTATCACAGAACTAACACAACCTTACATTGCTTTGTGTTTTTGTTGGGTATTTCTTTCCTCTAATTAAATTAAATTTGGACTGCTGACTACGGAAGCAAATCAAGACAAACAACCACACAAATCTTCCATTCAGCTAAGGAAGGGCAATAAAAATCCTCAGGAGCCAGAAACTTCCTTGTTAATGAAGTATACACATGCACTCACAGAAGTGCACAATGACAATTAAAATACATGTATAACCTGGAATACTGCTTGGGAAAATTACAAATTAATTTTTTTTAACACGTACCCTCCCACCTGCAGCACAAAATATCACAAGAAAAAAAGTGAAAAAAAAAGAAGCAAAAAAGTGTTATTAAAAAGGCTTATTGTTATTAAAAACACTCTGAGGCCTTTCCTGATGGTTACATAAGTACTGTAAAAGCAAGATGTTCTTGGCAATCAGCGGAGCTTCACTGTGCTTGCTACACTGGTTTCATTAACTATTACATCATGCTTAATTTCCATAATTGGCTTCAACTTCACTTTATAAGCTAGTCTAATTTAGTTTTTATGCATATTTTAATTTAATACAGTTTGTTCTTCACTGTAAACCCTTCATGGGCCACATATTCATCCTGTACTACCTCATTTAGAGTTTTCCCTAAGAGAAAAACTAAAAGGACAAAGACCACAGTGTCTAGGGAGTGACCTCTTCTTTTAGCTCTGACAGCTGAAACTCTCATCCAGGCCCCCATCACACAGATATTTGACTAGCAAAACCTTCTCATTTTGTGCACTCAAGACAGGATACACTCCCCCCCCGAAAAAAAAAATACAACTACTGAAAGTTTTATTACTTATATTGCTCTTCTTCCACAAATCTAGGTCTCTGTATTAACTCTTTTTTCCTCACACATGAGACAGTTCAGCTTTTCAGCCTTAACCTTCTTGACTTCACTGTCTATTTCAGTACATTTTCACTCTTTCATCCAGATCCATAGTTAAACATAATCAAATATTCAGGGACTTGGTATTTGGCACATCAGACTCCACAGAGCACCCGTTTCTCCCATAAAAAACCCTCCACTTCTTGTCCTCAGTTTCACTCTTCAGCTACCCTCAACATACCCATCTGCTCTGCTCTCCTGATTCACATCTCCAGATCTGCTGTTATGCTGACAGCTGTAATGATGAGCTAACAAAGGTCATTCATTCCTTGATGTACTTCTTCTACCCGCTCCACTTTTACTGAGTAAATTCAGAATGTTTACTGATCTAATACATCCAGTTCTCACCTTTTTCCCCCCCATCTCCACTTCTGTTATACCCTGTTTTCAAGTGTCTAAAATTAGAGTGATATCTCCTGAGGGAAGAGTATATACTTTGTTAGCTGAAGCCTGACAACTTTGGTAGCACAGCTTTTGCAGATACAACATCATCCACAACGCTCCAACATACAGAATAAGTGAAAACGTGACACTAACGTAATACAGAGCCCAACAGATTTCACAGCCACTACCTCTCAGAACACAAGTGCACACTGAAGAAAGCACTGACCTAGAAAGGGAGGAATTATTTGGATGGCTTTGTTATCTACTATGTATCAAACCTTGCTCACTTAAAAGGCACAGATGCCCTCTATGCTGGGGAAATGTTTACTTTACTAACATGATTAAGTCCAGTAGTTACTCAGAGGTAAGTTCTCTGCATAACTAGGCCTCCAGCTGCTACTTGCATTAAAATAATGGGTACTTGCTGCCTTCTCCAGTGGCCTAATGAAAACACACTGGAAGAAATAGCCATGTTAAGAAGCAATTCCTATGCACCTCTCTCCATTTGAGTGATGCACAATCTGATAATGCTCAGCAGATCGGGAACAAAAGTCTTGGTCTTTAGTAGGAATTAGATTTTTATGAACCCTTGGACCTTTGATTTGGAGGCTGAAATTGTCAGTAGCTTACTGGCTTCTACAAAGAAGCCAAATATTAAAGAAAATAATACAAAAAGAGAAGCTTGTGATGACTAAGAATAAAATTACATTATGTATCAACTTTCAGAAAAAAAATCTTTATTTGTAGACTGAACGTGATCCAGCCACAACAATTTAATATTCCCCAGTAATCCTCTAAATCTTAGATTTGTACATCACGCAACCCACAGGACTTCCCAAATTGTTCTGAAATAAATAGGTCAGGAGTCATATTTATCTGTTAATATGATATTATAAGGCTCAGATTAGGATAGGGACACTGGGAAACTGGCCACAGAGTCACTCTTTGCCATAAGCCAATAACCCCTCAGCAATGACACGCACAGCTGACTGAGCTGGCTTTGGGAGCCCAGGAGCAGAGTTGTGACAGGTCTCAGAGCAGCCAGGGACCACCCTGGTCTGTCAGCAGAATCACATGGGAGATGATGGGAGATGCAGGGATGTTTTACACACTGTCCCATTGTCCAACTACTTTTTGGAAGTAAGAGGAAAACTTAATATAAAGTTTGGTAACTGAGTTCCCATATAAGATTTCTACTTCACCAATTTTAGTTCTGATAAAACATGCAAGTAGTTCTAAAGGCTTAAAATTTTGAGCAGGTATGAGCCACACACTATGGGGTCTAGACTTGAAAAGCCATTACATCAACTTTATCTATGCCCTCCTGAAATAATTAGAGTAAATTTACTCACTAGCTTTAGTGGCTTTAGGATAAGGGGCCTGATTTACAAGTGCTCAAGAGAACACAGTTACTGAGCTTTTATAGCAGTCCTAAATTATTTCCCATTATAAGATATTTTTTTCCCCTGTCTCCTCCCCTCCCTCAAGTACTTATTAACCAGACATTTGAAGCTGAAGATAAGCCATCAAGTAATAGAACCTTAAAGCAGGTTTATCCCATTTTTTTCTCACTAAACTTTTGTAATGCCTAAAGCCCTTCACAAGTCAGTACTATTCTGTTGCATTTGTCTCAGATGTAAGGGTCCCTAGAGGGAATGCCAGACAACTCTGGAGGAAGAAAGAGATTAAATCACAAAACAAAAATCATCAGAAAAATCAGGTGAGACTTGCAGGCTATGTCTGTAGCATCACAGAAGCACGTCCTATTCCCAATATCAAACCCACACCAAAGGGGCTTTCACCCTCAGAAATTCAAAAGCCTTTAAGTAATTCCTAGGTACAAAGACTTTTGCCTGGGTCCAGTTCAGCAGAGCAGTAATTCCTCAATCTGAGTTAAGTGGGTTCCTTTCTCATCACCAGCACCAGACTCTGCTCTTTGTGTCTTCTGCGCAGCAGGAGCTTCCTGTCCTAGATCTTGGCAGAGGAAGCTGCATTCTGACAGGGTTATGCCACTTTTGTAGGAGTTGCCTTTCAGCCAACTTTCAGATACTAAACAGAGCCCTTAGACAAGAAATTCAGAAGCTCCAAAGCCTCTTTTGTGCCACATAGTCAGGTATTTCATTCTAGTGCATGTTTTACTTTCTTTCTAAATCACAACTATCCTCTCGGCAATACAGGACACTTTATCCACCTTCAGTTTTTCAGTGCTTCCAAAATCAGAGATATACTTTATGAGCCAGTTATTTCTTGGGCACAGTACATAACTCATTAGGGCATACAGCACCTTGGGAGACCAGCAGCTATAGGATTTTCTGATTTGCAGAAGGAGATAGCCAAATGACAGTTCCAAACCATGAGCAAGCAGCAGCAGGGCGCTTCGTGCCAAGCTCTGGACAGGGTCCAAGCTGCCTTCCCCCTGTGTCTCAGGTCAGCCCTAACCTGCTTATCCCTTTGTTACCTCACTCTCAGCCCCTCCAAACCTGAGGCAGCCAAACAGGATCGAGCTCTGAAGTAGGGTAAGGCACAACCTGAAAACAACTTCCACTTCCACACAGTGAAATCAAGCACGAGCAGCTAAAGGGGAAAGGCTGCTGTGCACACTTACATAGCTGCCAAGGGCCCATCAACACTCAGACTGTTTTATCAAAGGCAAAAGTAGATTCTCCACAACTTTTAAGACTCAAAACAGCTTTTTTTTTCCCCCCCACAATAGCTGCCTACTTCAGGAGGATATGAAGTTGAAGCTGGGTGAGATCTTTCAGTTCAGGCCTTCCTCTCAACTCAGAAAACGAAAAGAACGTAGGAATAACAGCAGGATTTGGTAACATGGTAATAAATGAAGTTTTTAAGATTTGCCTTCATAAAATAAAACGGTCTGCACATTTTTTAGGGCAAAGTATTGCTGATGCTTCTAGCAAAGCATTTCAATTTTTAATTGGTTTTTAGTCCTTTACATTGATTTTTTTTAACCCTTTTATCGATTTGAAGCCCTGCATTTCACTGATTTTAATGCAATAAAAGTTCCATTTACAATGCATTACACATCTGTTGACATAGATTTAATACATCAATATCATGAAACTATTACTCGGCCAAGTGAATGTTTCACTCAACTCTAAAGACCTTTTTCTGCTGTTTAAAATCATTAAAGAAATATTTCAGGTTTTGTCAATGCATGTTTTCTTCCTCCATTTTAAGAATTGCTAAAGTTAGCAAATAATAATTTTATAAGTGCAATATTAATATATTCTGTATACCAATATGCTTTTGAAAAGGAAAGACTTCTACATAGACTTTCCAGGCAGTTGGAGTTTTTGTTTGTACATAAATACCTCCCAGTCTTTAACTGTGCTTGAGAGAAGCCAAAATCAAACATAACAAAACAAGCTAGTAAACAGATTCATTTACATACTGAAGTATCCCTACAGTCTGTGAGCACCCTATCCTGCTTTTTATCATCAATGAAATCAAGAAATTAAATTTTAACTTCTAAAACAAAGCATTTTAAGCTTAACACTTTATAAAATAATATAAAACTTTAAATTATATAAAGTATTACATACCTTGTATAGTTTAATATTAGATTTGGAAATATGTGCATTTAGTTAACTGTACAAATATATTATAGAAATAATAATAACTAAGACCACTTAGTAACTATTTGGAATTATTGCCTTGGGAGTTATGGCTATGAGTCAAGAACTGAGGGAATTTCTCCATGTAGTGGCTTACCTTGTGTCACTAAATGCCCTTTGGAAAAAATGTGTAATTGACTCCTAGTTATTGAACAATATTCACTTATAAAATCACCACATGGTTTAATTAATGTTTATAAGCTACCCACTGTTTTTGCTTTGCACACATCTCCAACAAACACCCCTGAAAAAAAAAGTTACTTACACAGCACAGATTACCTAACCAGGCTTGGGTTCAGTCTTGTTTGCATTGTTATATAATCATTAATTCCATGATCCCACTTCCCCCCTACAAGCCTTCCTGTGCCATCCAAGGCACTGAGGAGAAATGGAATTCACTATCCAGACTGAATAACAAAGAAAAATATTTTCTATGTCTAATTCTTCTTTTCCAGTTTTACCTTCCAAACCAGATGTTTACCAGGATTTTTCTATACTGTTGGGTTTCTTTAGTGTTTTGATGCTTAATAAAATTATGTCACTCATTGTACCAGTTCTGCACATGAGATGGTGAGCATATAAACATATAAAACATTGAAAAAACCTCCTAAACCAGCCAAATCAGCCCAGTGTGGATCCTCAGCATTACCTATGGCATGGCCTAGCTTAGCTCCCAGCCATATTTCTCACGTGTTGATGATTATGAGTTTTGCAAAGCAAACTAAGGCATCATAACAAGTCAGATGAAATTACCAACCTGTAGGAAGTTTGACTTAGGGAATTTGCTTAGCATTTTGCTGGAGTTTTCCTAAAAATGCACTAAAAAAGCTTCACAAACAGTTTCATCTTCTTGAAACTTCAATACAAATCATTCCCCCACTCAAACTCAAGGGCTCCTCAGAGATATTTGTTGTTCAGTGTTTAGGGTTGGGTTTTTCTAGTTTGCTTGTTTGAGGAGTTTTTTTAGTTTGTTAGTGTTCTGGTTGTCATTATGTTAAAGTTTTTCTCTTTTTCTGGGTTTTTTCCTCTTTGGAGGGGAAGAGTTGACTTTGCTGGTTTGTTGTTTTTTTTTTCTTCCTCCATTCTGAAGCAGCTGAGAGCTCTCTTAAGCTTCGAAAGAGCAACAAAATTGAGATCTCTTATCTTGGATCTAAGTCAAGAAACTTGTAGATACCAGGAGAGCGATAGCGTCCGAGGTTATCAGCCAGAGCAACCATGCCGTGGCAGCCAATACAGAGCTAGCACTGAATCCATGGAATCCAGCCCCTACCTGACTATTCCATATTGGAGCAACTCCTTTTGGTTGCTGGCATAATAAGGTCACCAGAAGGTGACTCCTGCTCCGGTGCTCTCCCGCTCCACAGGTCCGCAAGCCACATGCAGCATGCTGGCACATCCAAGGAGCTGCCAGCACACAGCTGATGCTCTTTTCGATAGGCAGTCCGAATCTCCCAACAACACATTTCCCTTCACACATGCCTCACAGAAGGAGATAAAGATACACAGGCAGAAGCCAATTACTTCGGATCAAAAAGAGAGATTAACAAAAGAACAAACAGCAGTTAAGATGCTCAAAGGCGGTGAGAACTGGGCACCTAATTCTCATTTGGCACCTCCCTGTCACAGCTCAATCACTTGCCAGACGTTTTCTTTCAGAAAAAAAATCTGTATTCTGATGCTCACATTCCACAGTTTCAACTTCGAAAGAAGAAAAAAAAAAAAGTCACGAGACTAAACGTTGTTAGAGGAGAATTTTTCACCCAAAAAAAAAAAAAAAAGTCTTTCTGAACAAGTCCACCAGTTAAATGCCATTGATATTCACCAAATATGCCACTTATGGTACAAGACTTCCTTCAAAGGAGGAAATTACTTTCCATCTGAGAGAACAGACTAACTGTAAAAATCCATTTTTTACTGGGTTTTATTTGATGTTTGTTTCTGACATTTAAACCAAACACTTTAGATACGCCCAACGACTTTCATAACTGGCTCCACTTAGAACTCATTCATTGGCATTCATTCAAATGTGCTTAATACTATAGACACATTCTTAAGTGATTACACTTTATGGTGCTTTAGTCTTTGAGGATTGCTAATGGGATACAAACTTTTCCACTCCATTTGGGTAATTACAAACCACTTTTTCCTGTGTCCAGGCTGAGGCAATGTTCAAATACTATCTGCTTCCTGGCAAATAACAAATGAACAGCACAGGATAAAAGGACCATGTAGAATAAAAGGGATTTATCTTCCCTTTAAAGAGGGGAAAGCATGCAGCAAGGTCATTTCCCACAGATAAATTGGAAATCATCACCCTTTCAGTTGATACTATTTTTCCTTGACAAGTGAGTATGTCTTAAACGCTTTCAACTTGACACTGTATATTTTTTTAAAAAGCTAGCAGGAACTGCAGTTCCACATTACATTTTCTTAGTTTTCTGAGCATCAGTTTTCTTCTTGCTTCAGAAAAATCCCATTACCTACCATCAACATCTTCATCTCATTAAAAGCCATACATAATTACTCAGTCTCCATGGATTATTCAAAGTACTCACATAAACTTGCTTTCTGCTTACTCTGCTCCTTCCATGCCCCCACCCCTCTAGCCATGGCTCTGGCCAATGAGATACTTGGCCATAAGAAAACGGGCATTTATCATCTGCAACAGCAACAGGCCAGGTTCATGAAGCCTTTCCAAAGTAGGCTCTCTCAGAAACCGCTGTAAGAAAAAAAATCTTGCCTTCCTAAGTCACTGCAAGGCCTGACTGAGAAAAAAACCCACGGTTTTCTATTCTTAAAAAAACAAAGTCCTTCAGGAAGACATTTCTTTTCATTTACACCAACTCATTAGCTGCCAAAATTGACCTCGGCCACACATCTCTCTTCCAAATGGCATTTTCATTAAGATTAAATGCTTCTTGAAGCCTTTGGAGAATTTGCATTTGGTAGACACAGCATACTGTCATCAAATTGTACACAATTAACCTGAAATTAGAAGGAACTACAGAAAAGCAATTAAAGTAAACTATCAAAGAAATGAAAAAAAAAATGGTAACTCTTCAGTGAACATTTTTGGAACAAATACAGGTGGGCTTGCAACAGGTCTATTCAAGAGAGGTCCAAGACACGCCACACCATACAGTGTAAATCTGTCATTCTAAAAGCTTGCCAGGTAAGAATGTCCTGCCATGCTATATTTTGCTAAAGTTTTTCTCTGATGTTCTCTTCAGCATCTCTCATCAACACTTGAACTGGATGAAACGGCATTCTTCCTGCCTATGGACCCTCACTGCCTAATGTAAGAATGGACAAAACCAGACAATGCGTTCTCTGGGGTTTGCTTGGCAAGGTGCTTTTTGTCGTCATTTTGGTTTTTAAACAAGGCAGAAAAGTAATTAAGGTAACAGGTCACCATGCACTGTCTGGAGGAGGACTGTCAGTAGCAAAGCTTACAGGCTCCTCAGCTCAACAGCTTGATGATAAGTCCTGACAAGCCACTGGGGTCTTTGCATTTACCTCACCGTGTTTTGGATTCACTCCTACAGAGCAGCAGAACTCAAAGACCAGACTCATATCATTACCGATTTCATGGAAACTGCTTCCCATTCCATACCTAAAAAGTACTTGATAATGTTCTCAGTGAGTCACAGCCCTAAGGCAGCAAAGGACTGTTCCCTATACCAAACAAGAAAGACACATGGTCTTCTTCAGGCAAACTTCCTTCCCAGAGCTGATCTTCAAACTGCCATTAGTAAAGGCACTGGCGTCACACGGTTGTCACAGAGCGTGACAAAGGCAGAACAAACAGGATGATGCTGTGACTTTTCCTTGTATCACGATGACTCTTCCCTTTCTGTGTCTTCTTTGCAAGAGTCAAACAAGCTTCCACTTAACCGTGCTGACTCCCATTTCAACACTAAGTCCCTTCTCCACATTCCAACCGCCTTTCCTATTGCCACAGCAGCACTTCACCTCAGTTCTTCAGCCTGAAGCAGCAGTCCCCAGCCATAATGGATAAGCACCAGGGATGGAGGGAAGGAATAGAAAAGCTCCCTCTCAGAACAATTGGATTACTGCTGCATTCTGAGGACAGCAAGCACAAAAGGAACCAAGACCTGTTGCTTTGCAAGAGTAGCTCAGTCCTAAGTTCCACACACCTCAGGTATGGAGCAAACTGAGCACGGCGATCTCTATGGTAACCAAACTGCTTTTATTCTTTTTTTTTTTTTTACCCAGGAGACTCCTTTTAAAATATAGATGCCTAAAGCACATTTCACAGTCTGGTTTTGAAAATGTGGATGGAAATAGAAGAGCTTTACTTAGCACTACTTAAATAACAACAAAAAAAAATCCTTACAGCATAAGCATGACAACGTGTCCCTTGCCCACTCTCCAAAAATAGCCCAACAATCAAACGTCAACAAGTCACAACAATCTGAAAAACTAACCGAAAGTCATGTATTTTACAGCAGTCCTAGGGGAATATTATGCCTGGAAGGGTACCCTCTTGAGTCTTGAGTAATTCTCTGTAGCTTTTATAAATAATCCTAAAATTCAGACCTCAGATACTGACTACCATTCTTGAGCTTCTCATTAACAGGACATAAATGGGTTTCCTCTCTCTAACCTTTAGGTTAGCTTCAGAGAACACAACTGAAATGCTGACAGAAATTTTAAGTGCGGCAGGTAGTATTTTCAGGCTGCCATTATCATAAACAAATACAAGTTCCACAGGAAATATGTAGTTCATTGAAGGTTGTCACCACACTGCCTTCCTGCAGGTCATCTCTACACTGCAGCAGTATCCCTTGGAAAATGACATCACCTTCAACCATTTTTAAGTGAACATTATTCCATGCCCTGCCCTACTACAATAATCTTACCAACTCATCAACATTTCTTGAGGGATTTGGAAAGCACAGACCATAATAGTCTTACTCCGGCCTCTCCTAATTTCATCTGAATCCAAAAGTTTTGAGATATTTTGTGGGTTTTGCACATTTTCTCCACTTAAATTATAATGGATCTACCACCTTGCTGTGCTTAGAGTAATACCATGGAAGTAGCACCTGATCACATATATACATCAGCATTGCTGCCTTGTACTACATTATTCTATAAAACAAGTATAAATTTAGTTAAAATAAGCTACAAATGCCACCTTTTTTTGTCTCTGCAAAAATTTCTAACTAAACCTGTGGTTTTTTAAATGGTTTGAATTATCTCATTTCTACTACATATGTTACAAACTCCAAGCCCACGTATTTAATCAAGACCCAAAATTAAAAAAAAAAAAAAGGCAAAGAAACCAGAACCATTTTTACAAGGTAAAGTTTAAATTATTTGCATCTCATAAACAGAATTACTTTTGACTGGAGAATACCTACAACATATAGATTTTAATTTCAAATCATTCTAATCTAAACAGTTGGAAAAATTTACCTCCTCACACCACCTGCTTAACAGAAATCCTTTTTTATCCCAGAGTTGTATCCTGCTTTGGGGCCACACAGCTACTGCAAGTGTTATATTCTGGACTCACAAGCAGGATCCTAAGATTTCTAACTGTCAACCTTCCAGTGTTTTTTAAAAAGTCTCCAAAATAATAACCACAGTAACAGATTCTGGGAAGAGTATGCAATGTCCAAAAGGTTTGTTGTGCCATATACAACCCAGGATGACAACCACAGTGAAACATTTGTATTTGATTTTTCTTTTTAGGTACTTTTAGGTAGCAGTTTCCAAATTAAAGGATTCAACCTGTTCTGACATCAGCTACTTCACGTGACCTCCACTGCCAGATGGAGCTAAATTACTTCCAAGTCAAACCTGAGGGGGTTGGCTTGTGGTTTAGAGTAGGGGAGAAGGAGGGGAGATGTCAGGGGGGTGTTTTGGCTTTTTTAATTGTACACAGGGCTATTTTTTCTGCACCTGAAGGCAAGGCATTCTGCTGGTCTCAATTATGTTTCTTGTTACAAGTACAGTGGAGCATAGCAACAGTAATGGAAAAACATTACATGAGCTCTACAGATCACTGAAGGCTGCTCCCAGTTTTCAAAGGGACAGTCTGTTCATACTTTATGATCCAGGCATTCAGCACACAGTTATTTCACCACCTTGCCTCCTGGAGCAAAGACCCAAAGACCACCTCATCCATGCAGCTCAACAAGGATGCTGCAGATGGAAATTAAAACAGGGGAGGAATGATTGTGTAGTGTTTGAGGGGTTTGAGCCACTACATCCTCCCAATCCCATGGCCAACAAAAGCAGAAGGTATAGGTTCAAACAATAAATGAGGCTTCAAAAATATCCACCTTTTTCTATACAAAATCACATGTTTTGTAAGGTCTTGGCTTACTACTTCAACACCCTCTCCCACAATACTTTTATTTAATTCTGGTTGGCTTATCTAGTCACTTGGTAAGCTAATACTACTATTTATGTTGTATCATCTCATTGATTTTTTTAATATCTATGCCTGTAATTTGGTATTAATTCTTATATTTTGATTATAAATTTGTGATAGAAGGGGCAGAACTGATGACTGCAATTCACAGACCAGTAATAAACAAGTAAATTAACCCATGTAAACACTGAATTTCTGCCAACAGCTCTCAACCTCTCAAATTATTTAGTGTGAATTACAATAACAAATAGATGAGGCAGGAAGGAAATAATTTTAATAATTACTGAATTATGCATATTAAGATAAGACTTAGAATCTTAATTAAACCCTGGCCTTTGCTCAAGCACTATATAGGCAAGTAAGCAGAAGTATTAGTCACCACAGGCAAAATAAAATGGGTGAGTATTGATAACTGCAGGTAGTTCTTAAGCAGTCTTCTTCCCTAGACTATGCATAAAACACACAAAAAAAAAATTGAAATGTTCTATGTGAAAGATAGCAATAGTAAAATAATTCCTAATACTTTGATGCAATAAAGAACAGCATTATATATTTTCAAAGTTTCCGTGCATCTTGTAATTATACAGTAATGCTTGTTTATATGCAGAACCCTGCTTGGCAGGGCATACAAATATAACAAGGAACAATTTTTCTTTCCTAGTTAGCTATCCCTAATTCTTCCTCAGTACAAGCAACTGTGTGAGGCACGGAATTTCATTTACAAAGCGGTTTCTATGCCGCAGTTGTTCTGCATGCAGTGCCACAGGTGCCCTTGGTGCTTTGCAGACAGAGCAGCGAGTCCATAGAATGCAGACGCTGGGAAGTACCTGCTGCATTGTTCCTGAAGTCTGGAAACCCACCTGCAAGTCTGGTTTCTATGATCTACAGCAAATGAAAACTGCACAGCTTACGCTCACCCACAAAAACATCTCAAAACCAGCAATGTTTATCCCTGACACTGGCACACGACCCTGTACAAAAATGACACGTGGAAAAACGCAGGAATGTCAGGTATCAAGAGATCAGAAACCAAACACCTTCTTACAGTGTACTGCTGGGACTGCTGATCATCAAGGGGAGCCTGCACTGCTCCTGACTGCTCCGTGAGGATACGAACCACTGCTGTGTCTACCCAGGACTGAAGGAAACACCCGCCCACACCTATAGCAACTCAATGCTGTTGATCCAGTGAGGCTGGGCAAGAGTCTTTCCCTAAGTTTAGTGCTTACTAATCTATTAAGACAATCCTTTTGGCAGAAGAATTAATATCTTCACTCCTTCATATTATATTCATATATATATTAATATATTCATTCTCTATTTCAACTACACCTTTGAAAAATAGCCCCATTTTACATTGCTGGTTATAAGGTTTCCTTTAAATTAATGCTCTGGAGCTGGTCACAAAACCCACAGACAAAACCACATAAAATAAAAATAGGCACCTAACCAGATCAAGTCTCACCGGTATAAATCACACAGAGAAGACAGCATCAGCCAGACTTCATTGTATTCGCAAACACATTTCAGGGTTTTCCTTTTATTCATTACTCACTGGGATCAAGCCACAGGTAAACTGCCTCTGGTAGCAAAACAAACAAACAGGGTAGGTGGTACGGGGTGGACACAGAAGGGAGGAGGAGGAAATGGGTGATGGAAACACATACAGAAAATATTTGCACCTTCTTTTATAGGCTACTTCTTGTATAAAGCAACAGCTACCACACAGTTTCAATTTCTTGAGCTAAGAGGACTTTACTATTCCTTCCCTAATGGAGATCAGAACCACAGGACAGACCTTAGTATAATAAATAAATAAAACCACATCCCAAATAAACCCCAGGCTGGCCCAGTAACTAAGTAGAACTCTTGAAACATTAACCCTTTCCCAAATGTATGGTTGTTCATACTTTCTGGACAAAAAAAGAAGATGAGACAGAACAGCATTTGATATTTTTTCTACTTCCAAGTATATTTCTGTGCAGACACTACCAGAAAAAAAAAAAAATTAGTCTTTGTGTACATACTGCATCTTGCATGCAGGAATTTTATTACACATCCCCACTGGCAGACTAAGTCCACCTGAACAGTAAATGAGGATGTCTCACACTCTCACCTGCTGCTCATACAGTACATTTTTTTTCTGCTCCTTACCAGCACAGGAAAGAAGAAAGAGTTCTGGAATTTTTATTTGTAAACAGACCTGATCTTCAACCTCTCACCTACAGTTCCTACATTACAGCATACATGATTGAAGCAATATACAAGCATTAGATTCTGGTTTAGTAAGTTCTATCACCCAAGATGGGGTCCTGAATTATTCGGAGCTGGGCTGATTTTTGAGGGCATTGTAGGGCTGCTAAAATGCAAGGGGATTGGCAGTAAAAGCAAGAATTCTTATATTATTACAATTCCATTCCATCATAATTCAAAGTAACTTCACAGAAAAGGATTTTCATCGTCATGACTAGACCTTACTTTGAAAGGTAATGGACCGTTTGTTTTAAAGCAAGTTTTCTTATTGTGGAAATCAAGATAAAAATTGTATAAGCTGCTTGTACATATTGAAAAATAGGACAGTTACAGTGCAATTCCTACCATGAGAACATCTTTCAAATCATTAAGAAGCCAGCTACTTGACAGGGTACTGGTAGCCCTAAAGTAGATGCACAGCTGGACAAGCATAAATCCCCTATTTTAAATTGGGCTTATCCCTTTGCTAGTCAGACAATAGTTTCAATTCTGCAATTCCACTGCCCAGGCACTACATGAATTGTAAATTCTCTCTCACAAAGAGCTGAATTCTCTTCTTCAAGTATTGTTATGAAATAAACATATTGATCTCTGAGACCTTTTAAAGCTGGGAACCAACTCCAGGAAAGGAAATTCAAAGCTATGCTGGCACGCAATACATTATTCCCCCAATTTTTCCATCAAGTATGCAAGCAGAGAGGAGATTGCATCAGAGAGAAAGTTGGAGAATGCACACTCAGCCATCTGAGCTGCCTTTGTTCAAATGAGAACGCTCTATGGCTGGGGAAGCAACTCTACCACAGTAGAGCAACCAGCTGAACCTGGAGACAAAGAATTACTCACAGAGTGTAGATTTGTACGTGTAGCTTCTTTGGGATGGAAATTCTTATAGACCCTGATTTCAAATCATAAACCAAAAAGCAAGATGGAGAGATGCCTGTTGATAAGTCCTCCCATTACTTCCCACATCTCTCCCCTTACTTTTAATACATGACAGATGAAAACAGGCTGTTTCACAGAATCACACAAGCAATTAGGTTGGAAAAGACCCCTGAGATCATGGAGTCCAACCTACGACCAAACACTACCATGTCAACTAGACCAGAGCATCTAGTCTGGACCACAGACCGCTAGTACCACATCCAGTCTTCCCTTACACAGCTCCAGGGATGGTGATTCCGTCATCTCTGGGCAGTCCATTCCATTTGTTACTAAAATTCTAGTTTCTAATTGTTATATTAAAAAAAATTAAAATCCTATTTATAAGTACACTGTTAGCTACAGTTTCCCTAACACCTCTAATATCACACGGGGCAGAGTATGTCTTCATAGGGGAAAATAAGCACAAAAAGCATATGGAAAGCTTAATGGAAGAAAAAAACCAAAGCAAGAAGAAAGGTGAAGGAATGGAACTTTAAACTGAGAAATCACAGGTGCAAATATTTGAAATAGCCAGCTACTTGTTCCATAACATAAAATTTTGCAGTAAAAGCCTGAAAACATGTAAATATGAATGCTGGTGTGTGTTCTATGTCTTGGACTCTTCAAAGAAAGTATTTACAATGAGCACTTACATGTACATATGATGAGAGCTGGTTTACCTAAAAAGCAGGATCCATCTTGCATTAGCAGGTGAGAGAGAGAGAAAGAGAATGTGCATGTGTTCAATGCATCATAAAACCCCGCTTTTCATCTGGGATGATTTAGAGGAATATAAAGCACATGATGTCAGCAGATCATCCAAATGTGGAACAGACTGCCTGCTAAATAAAATCTGTTGGGGCTGCTGAATGAAACTAAGTTAATTTGGCAGGTGGACTCCTAACCCAAGTTGCTCTTAATTCACAGACGCTTTTTGCCAGACAAGGGAGTCTTGCTTACAAGGCATTCACAGGGTACTAGGATGGAATGCAAATTCAAATATGTTTCATTGTTCCTCAGGAAAATTACCCAAAGGGTGCACTGCACTGGAAAATAAGAGAGCATCATGCCATCTGGAAGTCCACAGTAGCATAGATGCAAATAATTAGAGTTCAGAGTTGCAAAGAGAATCCTTCCCCTTTCTCCCACCAGATCGCCACAATTTTGTTTCTTCTAATTCAGCCAGACACCCAAAAACTTGTGAACAAATGCAACAAGCAAGGTCACCCTGACAACAAGGCTTTTGGGGCATTTTTGTCCCTAGAGCTTCCAGCTCAGCCACCCCATTAGGAGCACACAGCCCATCTTCCTTGAGCACAGAGCTCACAACAGTGCACTGAGTGACTTCTTGTCTGCTCATTAGCATGGACAGAAGGGGCAGGAAACCAAATTCACCACCAAAAGCAACCATGTACCTTGCTGAGCTCTCCCAGATGAGGATGGAGGTTCAGGTGTTGGTCAGTGTACTTGGAAATGCACAGTTAAGTACAGACATGGCAAGACTATCTCCAGCAAGATATAGCATTGCCTCCTTACTGCAAAGCACTTTTTTAACCTATGTAGTGCCACTGAAGAGTTTCACATCAATGCTTATATCTAAGGATTTTTTTTCTGACTCCATTAAAGTAGAATTTGAAAAAAAAAAAAAAACAGTGGCCTGATGGTTACTTCAGTGTTCAGTTTAAGACCTTCAGCATACAGAGATGTTAGTGATTAGCATCATCCCAAGGGCTGCACACAGGCACATTTGAGCAGCCTGTTTGGTTCACAGTTCCTTAATGACAATGCCTGTGTCTCTGCTGTAGCAGTTATGCAATCATTCCTTTAGCCTGTGACCTGATGACAAGCTAAGATGATGTGAATGAATGTGACAGAGTCCATCCACTCTTTTCTTAATTCTTCTGAGATTACTGAGTACAGGCTGGCAGGGTTTCAAAGTAGCAGAATTTAACAATTCAATCCTTGTTTTTAGATTAAAAATCTTAGTGTGTGGTAAGGAAGACAGAGAGGGGTCAGTAGAGCTGGGTTAGAAGCAGTCCTTATGAAAAGCCAAACAATTACACTGAATCTTACTTTCAGCCAACATTTGAAATGCCCAGAAAAATAACTTTGGAATCATCATACTGAAAAATGTGCAAATCATGTTTCTAGTGTGCATGACTGTATATTTAATTAAAACTGGATACAACAGTTATTGTGTGTTAAACAGCCATCTAAAAAGCACTGAAGTTGAAGAACATTACAATAAATAAGTACTGACTTCTGCATGCTAACTCGATTAACTGCATGATTGTAACAGGCTGAAAATGAAAACGTGTCCATTTTCAGCCTCAGAGGCCTTTAATAAACTATCATTCCTCTTTTATTCATTTGCAAGACCTGAAGTAGCTCCTATTCTTCATTCAACTAGCAGTCTCCTTTACCAGTGAGGCTGATGATACCCTAAATCACATTAGTGCTCTTGCCATTCCTTTTTCCTACTTTGTACAGAAATTTTTCACCATTCCCCACCCTCCTCATTATGCCCATTCTAAATCCTGTTCAGTAAAGACCAGCCCTGTACTTCAACAATCAAAGGTCTGCAGGAAAAAGGGTATGAGAAGTCTCACTTTTCAAATCTTAATTTCTACTGCAGAATGAGAACAAGTAAAAAAATTCAGGTTTCTTCACAGCTATGAATCAAATTCAAGTCCAGGGAAATTACCTGGAACAGGAAAGTAATCAAAAAAGTGCTAACAATTGCAGTCTCTCTCTTTTTTTATAAAACAACAATAGAAATTAAATTAAATTGCAACTTGAAGAGAGGGAAAACAGTACCTCCTTGTATGAGACATTCAAACAGATATTGGAACTGTTAAACAGAGTAACAACCTGTTCTGAAAAGGAAGAGACTTAACAATGACAAAGTAAACTGGACATTTCATGCCCCAAAGCATGAAAGAAGCAGAGATAAAGCTGAAGAAATTTCCCAAGTCCATGACCAGCATTCTACTTGCTAAACTACCCAACCACTTCTCACTACCACAGTACTGTAAAACTCTGATAAAAGGGTATTTATTAATGGAAGGCCTCAACAGATTAAACTTTCAGAGTGCAACAACAAAGAACAAATACATATGAAGCCAAATCCTATAGAGGACAGCCTCTTTTCCAGCTCTTTTGTTGCATGATATTCTGCATCACAGCATGACATGAATGAATGCCTTCCAAAAGTGAGGCAAGAAGCAAAGGTAGGCAAAAATGTATTTGGAAATAATTCCACATTTTTGCAGGTCGTATCTTGGAAAATAAGTATCCTTTTTAGACTACACATATCTCACAACAACCTTTCCACCGCCCCTAACCCACCAGCATGCTGCTTATTTGAGTAGTACTGAAAACCCCCTGTGCTCAATGCAGTCAGTCTATCACCACATCCTTCCTCCAGGATAAACATGACCAAGCCTACAGAGCATATCCTCATCTCATGAGGTGAATAGCCATACAGTAATGTTCCCCAGTTTTGGAGATCTAGCCTTCCATCTTACCCAAAGAAGAGTAAGGGTACTTTCATGTTAGCAAGTCAGCATTCCCTCACCTGAAATCACTTCTGCCCTGTACAAAAGTAAACACCACAATGTAAATTGTCAGATTTAGGAACAGGTCTATCAATCCAGGGAAGCTTCGCTAGAATCATTCAGAGCTTCACAGAATTTCATCATATTGGTTGACCAAAACCTCTTTCTCTGAGTAACCAACTAGCTGGGGAGTCCCCATCAATGAATTTAAGATAAACTGTGAGCTACATTGAGAGAACTGCTTAGAATTACCATGAAGGACAATGTAGCTGTATCAAAACCACATTTTACTATTTTGCTTCTCTTTCTTTTTTCTTTTCAACACCACACCACTGGCACAGCACTGTGAAGTATTGTTACAACTATGCTTTTCAGGACATGGATATGTCCTAAAGGGCCTATCATTGACTGCTCTGAATAATACTTCTTAACTACAAAGGCAAAGATGTAACAGGAATAAAGAGGTCAGCTATTTAAGAGAAAAAAAAAAAAAAGACAAATTCTTAGAATATTTTAAAATCTGGTTATTTTATGATGAAGATCACAGAGACATCCCTTTCCATGAGTTGTCAGGTCCTCCTGCAAAGTACTTTGCCTTTATTTGCCAAACACCATTCCTAATAATTATACTTCCTGGACTTCTGAGTCTGTTCTGCAGGGTGACTTCATGCTGACATCGTTTCAACATGAATTTTCTGATAAATTACTGTTTCTTTGCCAGCTAAGAGGCAGCTTTCTGACAGTGAAACTGAACGTTGAGCAACACTAATACCATTCTGTAGCATGGAATTTGTTAGGAAAAAAAAGGACAAGAAATTTAAAATTAAAAAAATATGAAAGCTTTTCTTACATTAGTTTTAATAATTTACTTTTGTTTCTATTGTAGCAGATATGGAAAAAAACAGTTAACGGTGACTGCAGAAGTCAGGAAGAACTGCTGTTAGACAATTTCATTCTCTGCACAGGTTCTCAAAGAAAGTATTTTCAGATGACAGAAAACGCAATAAAGGGCAATAAGCATGACAGAAAAAAAACCATACAAACGTGTCTTACTTTAGATTGAAGGGCACCACAGGAGAAGCTCACACTGACTTATCCTATTTTCATGGAGCTATGAAGATAAATAGTGAAAGAACAAGCGGAGCTCCATCACCTGTTCCGTACAGCCAGGGAGAGTCAGAGCTTGCAGGGACAAAACCACTGCGATGCAAATCATTTAACAGCAGAGGAGCTGAGAAGTACAGACAATGTACTCGGGGAGGTGACTCGGCTCCCTGGGGTTCGGTCTCTATTTGAAAGCCTTCCTTCTGAATACAACTTGCAGGGAATGAAATTACTCTATTTTGAAGAAAGATAGACACCATGGTTCTCTTCAAGCATAAACCACAATCGTCCTGGTGGAAGAACTTTCATGCTAAGTTCACTACAAGTTTTAGCTTTAAACAAACCCTCAAAAAGGCTTCTGAAAGCAAAATGGTTTTCTATACTTTTTGGTATCCTTCCTCACTACAGAACCCTTCACGCCTTTGTCAGGAACAGCCAGACACACCACAGCCATTCTTTTGGGTAGAAACAAAAGTACAGAAGATTAATTGGCCACCTTCAGGCACTGAAAGAGATGAGCATTTGAAATAAACATAAGGTTAAGAAAATGAGAAGTAATTAACCTTTCTGGCTCATCTGTTTCCCTGTGCTTGCAACCTGGCATGCAGTTTTGTCACTTCAATGAGAAAATATTTGATACAAGTACTGGTACATTCATCAGCCCAGCACTCTTCAGTGTTCTCTATGAGATAAAAATAAAGCATATTCCTCTTTCTGAACCATCACCAGCACAGAAGTGAGACTAGAGACTCTATTTCCAAAAGGCAAAAACCATTAAAAAATGAAATTTTCATTAAAAGAGAAGATTTTTTTGTCACATTTAAGTAACTGATACAGGTGTGTATCATTGAAAAGTGTTCTGTGACAGCCATTTTTGAACCAATATCCTCTATATAAGGTGACAGCACGTTTGGAAATTAGGAACTCAGCTTCTTATCCCACCAATCACCTGATTTTTTAACTCTAAATCAGTCATAACTGGCTGATTCACTGCAGGAGTAGATTAGATCACCAAAAGAGAGTTTTGGGTGGAAATGTGATAAAGACTTATTCAGGAACAGGTTTGCAATGAAAACTAAGTTTTCACTATTGTTCAAATCATAGAAGAAGGAAAAAAAAAAACCACAAGAAAACTCTCCACTTTTCTGAGCATAATATGAAGATGCAGTCCTACCGAATAATCCTCTGGTTTACTAACCTTGCATTTTGTTTTTCCATGATGTCACCAGAAGACTTAGTTCACTAGAAACTACTTCCATATGGCCAATGCTTGTCCTAACTAAAAATACGAGAAAGAAAAAAAAGCAACAAACCTCTCATGTCACATTGCTGCGCTGAGTGAACAATCCACGGCACAACCCCTGCTCCATACAAATAGCCAAAGAAATTCTCAGCCTGTTTCTGTTACCTTCAGCACATGTGCTGGGGAGGCACAACCACAGCTGGACAAGTGTCCTCTTGGACATTCAGCCAAAGGAACAGGACAGCAGAGTTGGTTGGGATAATTAGCAGTTGTAGGTTAAGATCAAGAACTTCCTAGCACAGAAGCAGTTTTCTTGAAAGTCAGAGACACCTGTGAATAGCCCTCCAGTCCCCTAACAAGCAAGGACTAAAAATTTTCTAACAACAGAACTGAAACTCACTTGTCTAAATTATTTTAAGCTCTATTCCTATTGTATTGAGAGGAAAGTAGAACCTCCTATGGGTGTTTTCAAAGTTCACAACAGAGAAGAATCCTTTTTTCTTTAGTATCCTTTTTATCTTAGATAACAATGACATTGTGAAGTGCATGCAGTGATGGAGACCATAGAATTTCACATACATCCAGACTCCTTCCTTTTTTATTCCCACCCACTTCCCCTACCACACCCCAGAGTGACAATCTTTTTCAATTTGTCATATGAAAGCCTGTCAAATGAAAATTTGTTCTCCATCACCGTATAATCTCCACTGATGAATGATCAGGAATCTCTACCAATTTACACAGATAAAGACTTCAGAAAAATACGAGAGCTTTTCAAGCTAACAAAGACTTGACTGATTTGAGCTGCACATAATCTCTAGTCATCTCGAGCTTGAGTTTTCCTGTACAAAACGAGACTGATGCTCTCCTGGAGAGCACAGCCACTCATCTCGCATGTGTGTGATCCCTTCCTGCATCACACACATGAGGGGAAGATCAGTGTTGTGCTTGCAGTGCAAAAACTACTAGTGCCAGCAAGACTGCCAAGCTTTAAAGAGAACCTTGGCAGTACAAATTCTATAAAAAAAAAGGTGCCTTTTTTGTTTGTTTTTCCTATAGGTCAGTAGTTTGAATTCTGTCCAAGTCAACACCACACAAAGGTTGCTATCTGATGCCTGATCTTGAGGTGCTAGATGACCTCAACTCTGACAGCAGAACCTCACCAGCCTCGCTCTCTGGGGTCTGCTCTGACATGTCTGGAAGGGGTAATTGCATTTAGCTGCTTTGAGCACAAGCCCACAGAAAAACACCTTCATTAGAACTGTCACCTTTACACCTCTCCACAGAGAAGCTGAAGACTCCAGCAAGCAAGTGACCTCATCTCTCCTACAGCAACTCCCCAAGGACTCAGGCAACTCATGGACAAAACTTGGAGATTACAACCTGTATCTGGATTCACAGGTTACAATTTTCCCTTTGGTTAATCAGGACCTTTTCACACAAGGCAATAAAAACTAACAAAGCAAAAAATTAACAAGTAACACCTTCTAAGTAAAAGGAAAGAGGACTAGTGCACCTAAAAATTGTGACGAATACATCAGATTTTGTTGTTGCAAGGGACAACAGGAGTTCCTATTAAACCAACAGAAGTGTGCAAAAGAATGCCAGGTCTGATAGAGCTGAAACATTTAATCTTCTGTTAATATCCTGCTAATTTTTTTAATATATGACATCCAATAGAGGCTTTATTCACCCTAACATCTCTAACAATACTAATCCCTGAAAAGATTGACTAATTTTTACAAGGTTTATTTACCACAATGTTTCATTCCAGTCCACTGCTCTAACCCCAGATTTTTAAAAAACATAAATACTATTCTCAGCTCCAAGGAAAAAACCACAAACAACAGACCACATTCTTCCATTTACAGTTATTGTACAGTATTGCTCCATTTACAGGTTACAGCTTCAGCATCCTAAACCCCCATGCAATTAGAGATGGGAACTGCCCAATAAGCAGCAATGCTTGCATCTCGCTCTGGAAGGTCCCCAGATAGATGATTTACAATCTGTAACATTTTTATAGATCATAAGGCTGGTTTACATCTCTTTTATGAGATGCTTTAAAATTTATAAGTTTTCATTTTCCCCTCCCTTGGAGTCCAGTTATTAGTGAAGAGAGGCTTTTTAGGTAGAAGAAGGAAATGATCAGATTAAAAAAACAAACAAAAAAACCCGTAGAATATTTCAACTCCTTCATTCTATGAAAGAATGGGGAATAAACTACTTTGGTAGGACAGTGCTTAATCTTTTGGACACAAAGATATATTTGGACATTTCTGAATCCACTTATAGCCTATGTTACAGAATATTACATCAATATTATAATTTATTATAAGTATATGGTTCAAAAACAAGAACTTTAGAAGAAACATTTTATTTTAAAAAGTAGGTTTTAACTGGTAAGCAAAAATTTATGGAAAATTAGAAATTTCACAAAAAAGTCAAACCTAGAGCATCATAAATTTTAATGCCATAAATTACTTCTGCTATCACGCAGAAGAAAATTTTGACCTAGCAATAAACCCCCCCCCCACAAACCTAGAATACCTTTGCTCCAATATTTAGAAATGGTTTCTCTCTAATTCTCCTCCTTCTTTTGTATTTAAAATACTTGGACTAAGTGGCTAAGGTTATTTACAGGGAAGAGAAGACAAATACCAGTGAAGAACTTCAATAAATATACTTTATACTGCTTCATGAGAATGAAGTACAACTACAGAGATTCAACTCTGATCAAACCAGCTCCAAGCTACACACATAGATTAGGCTCTATGACTTAATCATACATTTTCCTCAGAGAGCTTTAGAATTTTTTTAATAAATATTTTACCATTAATATCATGTAGTCTCCAGATCATTTTAAGATACTTATTTTGAAAAACGAATCTTTGTAGTTAAAAATCATGCTTTTATCATATTCCTTGTTTCTTAAAATCTTATCTACCTTTTTTGACCAAGGTATTCACTTCTGTTTTGTACAGAATTCATCTCTCTCTTTTAAAAAACCAGCTGAAGTGTCAGGAAACTAAAAACACCTTGTGTTTAAATAGGTGAAATAGCATTTAATGTAATTATTATCTTTTAAAAAAAAGATGTAGTATTATATTTATCTTTCAAGAAAAAAGAACTTCAGAACCATTTTTCAGTAAGATGCAGACAGTTGTCAGAAGATGTATATCCAAATTAAATTGAATAGCTTAACCCATGTCATACAACCCTAATCAAGCACAGTAGTTTTAAAGGATATGTTTTCCAACAAGAGAAAATACTCAGCATTTGAAAAAAATTCTACACTACATATAAATGTCATTGCATTCTTAATTTCAAGGATAAGCCATTACCATTCACATAAATGGAGTTTTGTGGCAAATGCAAGAGCAGAAAGCTGAACCGACTTTCTCATACAAGCAAACATCTTGCTAGAAGAGCAGTCACTTCCTATAACACAAGATTTTGAAGAAAATGTTTCCAATTTAGAGTGATATTTTTAAGTTAAAAAAAAAGTAGAACATCAGCCAAATGTCTGATAAATATATGTAACAACCACTGTTTTAAAAAACCCAAACAAATCCAAAACAAAAAAACCAAAAACCACACACAACTAAGAAAGCATACAAAGGTCCTGACATACCCAAGTAAACAACAAGTATGCTGAAAAGAATAATTAGCAAAGCACAAATATTTACAAGGTAGTCAAACACAGCTTTCCACTCACATGGAAATTGGGCAATAAAGAGCAGACAGAGAGCAGATGAAAGTGACTATTTTATTTAGAAGTGCAAGGGTTGTTTTCCAAACAAGTCTGTGGCTCAGTTTCATTAATCCATAGGTCAACCAAAGTAGCCTGGCAAAGGTGCCTCAAGCCAATCTTCACACCTTTTGGCTCAAAAAAGAGAAGAGCTACCTCTTCCCTCTTCAGTTTGTATTAACAGCAGATCCAAGAGAGAAAAGGGGGAGAAAGAGAGAACTTTTGAGCTGAGTTTGGGGGGAAATCCAAAATTTCAGTTTTGGCTGCAAAAGCCCAGTACTACTTGCTCATTTCCCACCTTTCTTTATCACCCTTCTTTCTGCCTGTCTCTCCTTTTCTCAGAAAGCTTCACAAGCATTCTTAGACAAGGAGACAAACACGAAGCTCAGAGACACGGGGCTCCTCTTGATTTCAGACAAGGTCACAACTTGCATGCCTGCTCAGCAGCTGGACAAATACCACATGGACTATCCTGGAAGGCACTGTGCATGAGGATTTCATTGTACCAAAACATGTCTCATTCAGTTTAAAGAGGTTAAGTAAGTTTTAAGCACAAACCTCTAAAACCATTACCAGAAGGCCCAATTTCTATTGTTTACATTCCTTGACCAAAGATAACAATCACATTTCACAGGTTATTCATCGCCTTATCAAAAGGCATTAATACAATTGTAATAACCACGCAGTCAGATATCAGCATGTTCTGTTTGAAGCACAATAAAAATTTTTGAGAACTTTAGTCCAAGCACATAACTTTTGCAAAGCCAGGGTCTTCCACAGCAACCACTGAGGGACCACATAAATACAAACATAGTTCTGGTGGTACCCAAAACCCCTTGGACCAGATCTACCAGCAAACTTGAGTATTGGGTTGGCTCCCTTGCACAACTCCTGTCAGAGACCTGGCATAGCTGAAAATCTGTAAATATCAGTTCCTCAGCATTCACTTCCCAAGAGCACAGGATTTATGCAGTGCACTACAACAGCTTCCAATACTCTATCCAAGACTGAAATCTTTGCACATAAAGCACCAACTCTAAGTACAGTTGTAAGCACTTCGAACATGTCAGTTCACAGCATGGAACAGCTGGGTGCTTTATATTCAACTCATGAGTACTTTATCAAACAATCCAGCATCCAAGATTTCAGCACTCCAAAACATTTGTAATCTGCCTCATGTATTGTTCCATGAAACAATAAAGAGCTCAATATCTCTCCCACTGCTTTATGAGGTTACCCTTTCTCTCCCTTGAATAATACATCACTACTACTGAAATGTGTATTCCTGCAGTTGCTTCCAAAAAATTAAAAACCTCCTTCTCTTCAAACACAGTCCACTACAAAATAAGTAGTAAATCATCTTTATTATAAATGCAGACTATTTTTCCAGCTACATTTCTCTTCCAAAGAGCAAAATTGTTTTGCTCATGGTTTAACTAATATCACAGAACCACAGAATTGCACACCTCCCTAGGCAGCTGTTCCAGTGCTCTGCCACCCTTAACATAAATAAGTTCTTCCTCATGTCATTCAACATCAAATGCCACAAAAGGTTTCTCCTCCCTCCATCTAGTTCCATGCAAACTGACACACAGTTTAAATAGAGTTGTAAAAAGTTGGTACCAACAACACCAAACTTTGAAGTAACCTAGAAAAAACTTTTGAAGTAAAGCTTTTATTTCTTCAAGTATTGTAGTTGTTAGTTGTTGTGAAATTAATTTAGCAAGATGATCAAACAAATACCTTAACTCAAGCTATTCCCTTTATATGAATCAGATGTTGTGATCCACCTACAACTTTAACAAAACACACTTTCTAAAATTTCTTTTTCTGAAAGCAAGAGTAGATCTTCACTGCTCTGGTGGCTTCAACAGGCAAGGTGAGGGGGGATAAATGAGGGTGGAGTATAACAAGTAGTTCTGTAAGTAGGAAAACTAGTCAGAGTCATTTCCAGTGGATTTGTGTCCTAATAGGAGCCAATTCTGGAATCTAAAGCATAAACTATTTCAGGAAATACAAGGGCTTTCATGGCCAAGAAGCAACCAAGGCTTTTCACCTGCTGTTGAAATTCTGCTGTGGTAAAAACAGGGAAGCACCTGCTCCAAGCACAGGGCTTCCTCCACAGCAGGGAATCCTAACAGGATCTCCCCAAAACAGCCTTCTCTTCTTTGGTTTTGCTCTCCTGTCCAGTTCAGCTGAAATTAAACCAGACTACAAGAGAAGAGGAAATACACATGTAAGCACAAAAAATTTCCCTTGGAAAACAAGATACAACTGTGAAAGTAATGTGAAAAGTTTTTGTTAGCTAGAATTAGCATAAATCACAGCATGTGTTTGTGTTTTATAATTATAACATGTTGTGTATCCTACAAGTTCTCAAAGCCATCTTAAACTTCACATTTTTATAAATAAATGTGTATGTATGCTTAAACACAAAGATCCCTGATTATATGCACATATAAAACCAGACTGAGTTATACTAGTTCCCCTTTTTGCCTACTCAGCATTATCTAACCTCTGAAAAAAATAAGCCTGGAAACACTGAGTTATCCAGTTGTCTCATAAAAGAAAAAGTTTTCATTAAAAAAAAAACAAACAGAAATAATCCTCTTAAAGAAATTAATTCAGATTGAATAAAGGTATCCAGGAATCACTACTCTCTGGTTTACTTCCTTAATAATTGGTATCATCCTATGTTATGAGACAAAAAAAAATTTACTTATGCGTAAAATGCATCATTTATGACAAGACTTTATTGTTACTTCTGATAAGAATAAGTTTTTATTTAAATTGACAGTACTTTCATCTAGTACTTTTTTCACATTTTTCATGCTATTTTAAGATACAGAAGACCTACAAAACTGCTAATATCATGGGTACATGTGATTTTTTTCAGTATGTTGGATTCCCGTTCCCCCTACAGCAAATAGCTCTTCATCACTGCAAAAGGTATAGTCCAGCTCCACAGGAAAAGGCCACCAGGCACGTTAAACCCTAAAAATCTTTGTCATGCTCTCAAACTAGAAACAGCACACAAAAATCACAATTCACCTTTTTGAATAAATAGCAGCAGGAAAGGAGAAATGGCACACTATCCCCCACAGTCACAATGGCACAACAAGCTCTCAGGAAAAAAATCTATCACCCAGGAGACAGATTAAAAAGAATCCATAAAATGCAATAAAAAGTAAAATTGGAACAGTAGAAGGGAAGATGAAAGCAATACACTCACATGACCTTAATTACTGAGTTTGGGGCTTGCCTCACAGTCCCCCCAGCCCCCATCTGCATTTGCTTAATCTTGTGGCATTCAAGCTACCACTTTCTTTAAATATTCTTTTAAACACAGCCCTAGAAGTGGCACTCAGATTAATCATCATTATTGAGAACACTACCCGTGCAATGCAAATGCTAAAGCTGCCCCATTTTGCACCAGAAGACTGGAGCACAGACTGGGACCTGGGGGCTGATTATCAGGGGGTGGAGTCATTCTTCACTTTCTTAGTCTACAAAACATACAAATGTTTGTATGGATAGCAGAAGCCCTCTGTGGGAAATGACAAAAGCAAAATAACCACCACCTCCCATAATCACTTACACAGCTGGCATTACCTTCTTCCTGAAAGAGCTGAGAGATGTTTATCAAAGAAGAGATGAAAAGATGTTACTCCCATCTCAGGGAAGTGCCCTACATGTTTCACTGACAACTGTCTGATGGAGTAGTGCTGTCATAATCAGCCCTTGTCTTTTGTGAACAGTGAGAAAGGCAAAATTTTCATCTATCCTTATTAAAGTAATAAAAATCCAAATATAAATAGTTTTATTCAAATGAGAAGCATTTCTAATCATTTAAATTCATCTCACTAGATACTTCACACTTATCCTCCATCCCTCAACTTCAGTCCAAAAAAACACCCTCCTTTTAAAAAAAAAGATTAATTCATTTCCATGCTTTATCAAAACTAGCAAGTAACTTAAGACAGTGTGAGGAGATCTTGCACTCAGAGCAGTGAACCAGCTGGTGCTGATCCCCAAGTGCTCCCAGAATAGGATTACAAGGGCTTTACTTGGGACTAGCACTGATCCAGTGCTGTGGGCTAACTGCCCCTTATCAGCTTTGGGAGTGCTCCCAGAGAGCATCTTCCTGTTGAATTTAATTTGAAAAAGCCTGGTGTGTGAAGTCTGAAATTGCTTCACGACACAAACCAAAAGGTACTAACTGGAGCAGAAACTGATTTAAAAATTAACCTAGTGATTTAAACTCACATCTACACACTCATACACTTAAGTCCCTGTTGTGATATCTTTTTTTTTGGTGAAGGTCCCCCAAGGAAACGTGCAGAGTATCTCCACGTGCATTAGTACAAGAAATAAAACGATCTCACAGCTTTCACCTGTGCTGAGAAGTACAAAGGAGAGGCTGGTCCAAAGGCAGTTACAATGCAGGTGCTGCTTTCACAGCCCCTCACACACTTCACCTGGCTCTCCACTGCATGATCCATTTCTGACCTTCCAAAGCATAAAATCAGTCCAAGACAAACTTGGAAAAAGTTATTATGTCAAGAGCTCAAACTTCTTTGGAGGTATATTGCTATCAGTCTTTGCATCATAAGCATCAGCTTCCATGTAGGCTTCAGCTTTTAAGATCTCTACACAAAGTCATAACCAATCTCAAATTGATTTGAGATTTTTTTTTTTTTTGCTAGAAGGCTAAAACAATAAGCTTACACCTTCAGCTTGACTAAAACTACAAAATATACTCAGTCTTAAAAGTACTAAGACTTATGGGTAAACCTCAAGAAATTTAGCAAGAGCTTCTTCATCAACATAGATATATGGCTGAGTCATTATGTATAAGAAGAAAAAGTCTGATGAAATTACTTTTAAAAATAAAATTTAACTTTGAATTTTAATTTAAAAATTCTTAATTTAAAAATTACTTGGCACAGCATGTAGGAAAAAAAAAAAAAAATTTGTTTATTCAAGCAAGTTACGCCTCAGCTTCTGGACAAGACAGCTTCTGGTAGCTCAAACCTCTTGTGCTAAAGTATACCCAAAAATCCATTGTTAATATACTGCCCTATACTGTGGAATGCCTGGGTGATACCTGATGCCTGAAATTTTGCATTAATCCATCAGGGAAGACGTTAAATAATGAAAATCAGAAGTGGAGAAGTGAAGAGAAAAAGCAGAAATCTCTAATACACCTTATAATGTTTGAACAATTGCATCCTCCCCACATCCTTACTTGGGGGTAGTAACAAGAAATCCCTAGCTTAGACTGGATTTCAACTTGCTGAGTTTGTTTCTCCTCATTTTAGGGCTAGAGGAGATAGCTCAATTTCTGCTCTGGGTGTGAAGTGGAAATGGGTTTTTTATTGGGAGCTGAAGGCTTGGCTAGAGTTCCCAAGGGCAGTCTGCAGACCACTCACCATTGATTTAATTATTCTCCTTTTTCCCTTCCCAGAGCTACTTAAGGTTGGATTTCAATGGCAGTAAACTTGTCTAATGGGAAAAAAATACTTCCTAACAGGCAGCTACAGTAACACCCCTGCCAAGACCATTGCACACATCACTCCTTCCACCCTTCAGGAGAGATGTGTTTTTGGGAGGTAAAGCAACCCATTCTACCACACCAGAAGCAGGTAACAGCAGTATAAACTCTCTCATGATGAGTTATCAGCTCCAGATAAGAGCTTTCAGAGATGACAGTGATGAAAGTTTATGGTTGATAAATCAATACTGCATATGAATGGTAAGAAATAAAGTAATCAATGGATTACAATTATGTACGTACCCCATCAAGACAAGAATCAGTCATTCAAAGTGGGAGCTAAAATAAAAACCTCTCTCTAGATGAGCTAGTGGGATCAACAGTAATCCTTCACAGCTGGACATGTGCACCCTACAGCACTTCACAGAGCTCAAAAAATACAATCTAAGAGTTAATTTATACACTGGTAGTTTAGGACCACTGAGCTGCCTTTCAGCTGATAGATATCTCACAGTTTTTGCAGCCTCTGAAATAAATCCTTGTAATTCAAAGTGTGCCGTTAGCATTCACAAAAGGTGAAATAATCCCACCAAACAAAAGCAAACTATACCCCTGAACAGTTATTCAGAAGTCTCTGCAATAAGTTAGTGCAAAGAAACTTCTGTTTACTAACAGCTAGCAATTAAAGCCCCAGAGCATACACCTTGTTTCATTTCAAACCCTTGTAATTTGTATGAAAAAAAAGTCTCTAGAAGAAGCAGAATAAAAATGAAGTATCTGTTAAAATGTGAGGGAGCTGTACCTAATTATAAACCACAATAAGATTCAGCTGGTGCTTTAAAAAAATTTGGTCTTAGTTTCCTAATACTAGAGCTTAGCAGCTGCCCAGCCAAGCTTTTCCAACCAACCTCCTCACTATATATCCTCTAGCTTTCTAAAGGGGATATTGTTACAGAAGGAGAACCATGAATATCAATGTACTGACTTACAATTTGTATTTGTTTCTTACATTCATAGCACAATTAAGAGTTATATTTTGCTCCCTACCTTTTACACCCACTTTTCACAGGTGCAAAGAGTTTCATTAAATAAGCAGGAGAGACTGAATCCATAGAGTACTGGCTGTAATATCTACCACCCAGCATAAAAACAGATAAACCCCAAGTGATTTCTAGTACACATCATTCAAAATCTGTCTCATCCACTAGTATTCCATACAACACATAAAAGTCTTGATCTCCATCGAGTTTACTAAAAATTAAGAGCCAATTCAAAAGCCAAGCTGCATTACATCAATCAATATAAAATCTAGAGGATTTTACTTTAGAATATTACATGTAATTATTGGACATGCAATAGAATTGCCTTCTTGGAGGCACAACAGTTACCTGTCCATGGTTTCCAGACAGACAGCCAGCACATCTAAATACCAGGTAAATAACAATCCTCTGCCCAAAGAGGGCTAGGTCTGAAACATGGGTAAGTTTTTGTCAGTCTTCTAACTCCAGCTTAACTCCTTCCAGCCCGGATACTTTCTACACATCAATCTTCTCACTTTGAGACAGCCCTGGAAAGGATTTATGCCTTACCTAGCTCACAAACACAAACCAAGTCTCCTAACAGATACAGAAACTTATGCTCACAATAAGCAAAAGTGACTCAAAACAGAGCAAATAAGTCAGCCTTATTTGTTACTCACACAGACAAGCTATACTCCTAAAACATAAAAATCTGACCTGAGAGCTGTTGTTGGAAGGAAGAAAGGCAGGCAGACCTTCAGCAGACGATCACCTCTCAGGAGCACCCTCAGTGCTCTGCTGCAGCAACACCACACCCACCCCAGGTGTTGCAAATTAAATCCCTGCCCCAGGTGTTGCCAATTCCCTTCCCCAGGTGTTGCCCATTCCCTGCCCCAGGATCCCTCACAGCTGCCTCTTGTGTCTGCTCGATGAGCCCACACCTGCTCTGCACATGGAGCTCTGTGCCAGCCCCCAATGCCCTCCCTTCCAGGCCTGTCTATGGCATGGCTAAAGCTGCCAGGAATCCTGTAACAAAACACTGCTGGATTCAAGGTACAGGCAAAAAGAATTTAACTCTGGGCTTGACCTGGCCGCTGCTGCAGTCAGTGGTAACTCTCCCAGTTGATTTCAGTGCAACAAGGTCAATTTTCCTGCTGGGGAGCTGCAATATTCCACAATGTTCACAAAGGAGAGTGTCAGGAGAAAATAGGCAGGGTTCTGGTCCTACGGTGATGGGAGCAATCAGTCTTTACACTACCAGACAGACAGTTAAACCAGAAGAACTGCTGTCAATGCAAAATCTCTCAACAGAAGAAAAGATCTTTCTTTAGCCCGAAGAGCTGAGTATCCGCATCTTTAAGAGAGGCAGAGCTGCAGAGATTTTGTTACTCACCTTGCTAAAGCTTCTCAAAGCTATTTTTTCCTTCAACAAGTCATATTCTCCTTAGTCACTGAATCAAAATAATGTACAGAAACACAATAACCACTCTTTTACTTTATAGCATTCCTATAAAAATTCTGTAAAATATTTCTGGTGGTTTCCCTAAACATCATTTCTCCCTCAATACAAGGTTTTAAAGATTTAAGATAATGGAACTTTCACAAAGGGATGGAAACTCAATCTGTAAGTATCTGCACAAGATGGAAGTCTTGATAAATCGATGACGCCAAACAAACACAGGCAGTTTTTTTGCCCTCCACATCTGAAAGCTCCGATTCTTGAGTTTGTCTGATTCAATAAACATGATCCGTTAGATGATGGAGAAAATGAATCCTGCTACATGAAGTAATATAAAAAATTCATTTGAGATGCTCGATTTCATCTCAAAAACATGGTCCTTTTCCACAAGGAAGTAGTAAAAAGTAACAGTATTTGCTTTAGCACAATAGATACTTCAGCTGGATATGCTGTTGGAGATATGTAGCTAGATTTTATTCTTGCTCTGCAAATTGAAACCTATACTTTTCTGTCTTCTTATCTGCATAAACTAAAATACCCATAAGCATACATAATTTAGTGATTTTGTCAAGAGATTCTGAAAATAATAAGAAGAAATAATAAATGTTTTATTTAATAAATAATAAATACATGGGTAAAAGTTTGCTTCATGCAGAGGGAGCTTGAGAAAGAAATGATGCAGTGGCTGCATCCATCAGCAGTCTAGGGAGACATTAGAAGTTCCAGGTATGAAGGGACTGTAATTTGTTCTTCACTGTGTAGATATGTAAGTAGTCACAGTACTCTGGCTCAAGAAGTTCTGCATCTTTGAACCAGACAGCACTACTAAACCCCTCAAGAGTTATAGAAGCACTGCTCTCCCCATTTCATAGAAGGAAAATTGTATTAAGACTAAGGAAAAAAAAGGTTAAGAAAAATAGACATGGCTTCAAAGGGGCCGAACTCCAAAAAATGGGCTACAGAGGAGCACAGGGGGGTAGAGTGAGGAAAGGTTAGTCATGGCAATGGAGAATGAAACCTGGTTCCCAGCTGTGACCCCACTGGAAGTGACTGGACTGACTCCTTTAGAAACTTCTGTTGGGGTTCCTTATCTGTAGGAAAATTATCTGTTCTCTGAAGGTACAAAAAGGTCAATTCATTGACATTTGTTAAATGTGCTGGGGCATTTATATTGCAGTGCCACAAAATAAGAGGCTTTACAAGAATCTTTGATGCAGTCATGACAATTATGCTGGTTTATTAGTACCATTCAACATTTATTCAAAGTAGGGTATAAATCCCTCTTGGCATAATTTAAAAACTCTCTCTGATCCTAAAAGCTCACAGTCTAAAACCTTGATCCAACACACATTTAGAACATGTATTCTAGATCCTGCACCAACACCTACAAAAAGAGAATGAAAATATCCCATTTTCCTCCTTTCACTGACCTTTCTCTTTTCTTCACCTGAACTTCAGCAGAATCAATATCTTGTAAATTCAGAGCCAGCTCTCATAACCACAGATTTCATTGCTCAGACAGCAATAACATCTTAACATAAATCATTCTAATTGTTCACCACAATAAATACTTAAAATGAATTCTTCAGAGACACTGTTACTTTTTACGAACAATTTATGTAAATCATATACAATGGCAAAGAAAAATACATTTAAGACTTTAAATTGTACTGCCTGCATATCAGGCATCTGAACCCTAGCAACTAGAATATTGCCTGCTCTGCCTGATATCCATCAGTATCTGTGCTCCACAGAGATCCAAGACAGCAAATACACTCTCTAGATTTGAGGCACTAAGATGAAGGAGGGAGGTAGAAAGAAGTGGAAAACTACACTTGAAATTGTATGGGTCATATCACTGCATCAAATGCCCTTCACCCCTCCCACGCTGATCCTTTCTGTACCTGAACAACCTCTTCCTCCTCTCCCAAGGAGTGTACACAGGAACACTCCTCAGCTTCTGCCATCATCTTCAGGTGACATGGAGAGTGCCCATCATCATCCATCTGAAACACTTTATACAAGTAGTTTATTGAACACACTTGGTATGAAACATCCTTAACAGCAAAGTTTCTATTTTAAAGACTGTCTTCTAATAAGCAGGAGAACCTTAGGTAATTCAAGTTTAATTTGGCACTCACTACATCGACGGTGTAGTGCCCTTAGGGGTCTGAGGACTAAGAATGCAAGATTAAACACAAGCCTGAGAGCTTGGTTACCATGAATGCCATCAAAACCTCTAAATTTGCAGACTGTTTTAAAATGCACCCTCCTTTCTAGCTGCAAATAGCAAAGTCCTGATGTGGTTGCCAAGAAACCAGCACTTGCAATTCACAGAGTTCACGTTTGAGAGATATTTGCACTCACAAACATTTACAAAAGCAAAACTGAAGCAAATCAGAAAATGTTATATAAATTCCTCTTATGATTTCTCAGTATCTCCCTAAAACAAAGCACACATCCCAACCCTCCCATGTTCAGATTACTATGATCTCAAATAAATGGACTTTGTTCCAACTGCTTCCCTGAAACATGGAATTGCCTCCCCATGTACCCTGCCACACCCAGCCTTGATGGGTTTCACAGACATCTCCTCATGAATTATAGCACAGTCACTGGGGTCCTCACCAACATCAAGCTCTTCTAACTCATTGTCCCACTTTGTGGATTACTGCACTAGTCCACTGATTAAATCCAGAGTTAATTATGATTATTGTGCTGTAAAGCACCTTGGGAGACATGACATGAAAAGTACTAAAAAATGCAGTTGAATTTGATTATGCTCTATCTTCTCAAACCCATTTATATGTTAAAGACTGTCTTTTATTACATTCACTATTATGTTTTGTACAAACTCCAGTCTCAATCCAATTTTCCTGTGCCATTTTTAATTACTAATATTGCTGTTTGCAACCAGAGATTTGACAAGGTTAGGCCCTATTTGTGCTAGGCCCTGTACAGACATAAAACAAATGGTATTTCCCAGTAAAGATAATTCACCAGGTGTAACAGCAAATAAAATATGAGAAAGACAAGATGAAACAACTGCTTGAGACAAGCAAACAGGAAGCTGGAAGGAAACCCACGGGTAAATGACAAACTATCCATGTAACTATTTTAAATAAAATTGTTCTCTGCTTTTAAATTCCCTAAAATATATGTATTCACCAACATCAGTCATGCAATGCTGCTTTATTTTACACCTTAATTCATTTTAGGGGATTAAGAATAAATAAAATGAGTAGTCAGAAAAGTTACAGGTAGTTCTGAAAATCCAAATCTTAAGATTTAAGATTTCTGCAATTCACCAGGACACTGCTATGTTTATAGTAGTGCAATGAGTAAAATCTCATTGCAACAGAACACATTTTACACCCTCTGATAGTTTTCTGTTGTTGGGATTCCATAGATAAATACTTCACAAAAGGACATCCTAAAGATGCTCCTTGACAGTTCACCTGTTCTGAAGGTACTCTGTAGCTTACTAGGTGATCCTTTGCTGTACTTACTCACTCAAACAGATGTGCTTCATCACTTCACCTTTTCTGTTTTATTTTTTTTTCCAGTTTTTCATTTCTTTTCAATTTTGTCCAGTAGTGGTGTCATTGCAGAGGTATGAAAATGAAGAAAACAGTTATTAAGCCAGCAAGGTAAATGTCTGTGAAGCAGAAACAGCAAAACTGTGAAAATCTTTTCAAGAATAAACAGCAATTCAAAAAGGCTACAAGGCTTCAGAAATGGTGTGATTTACCAAAGTTTTCCCAAGGTGCTTTACAACACAGTCTTGAAAGGATGGGATCAGATGACCTTCCTCCCTATGAACAAAAAGGTTCTCCAAGAGGAGCAGATATCAATAAAGACTGCTGCATATCCAACATTAGATGATGCAACTTCCTTTCCAATACCCATTTGCAAAGAAAGAAAGACCAAGACTTGGTATAGCAAACCAAGTAATCCAGCCAGAGATTTAGAAACACATCCAAGTATAAATTTGTATTTTGCCTTTAGGACATGTTACTTTGTCTAACAGAGAAGAAAAAAAGGACAAGGAAAAGTCAGGCTCATGGTACAACTTTGGGCTACTTCAGTTACATTGACTCTACCAGTTCTTGTATCCTGAATCCATTCATAACAAACAATTCTTATTTAATAAAACCCCTATTTTTAATGAAAAAAATAGTCCTTCTTCAATTTATATTTGTTTGTCACCAGCAGCGTATTTCCTTTACAAAAAAATCTAACTATAACCACACTAAATTGATAGTAGCATTTACCTGCAGTAAAAAAAACCCAACCAACAAACCAACGAAAAAAAACCTGAATAATAAGTGGTAATTTTAAAAGCATAAAAACCCATTCTTTCTTATCTGATCCGTCCTGCCCATCTTCATGTATTAAGGTTTATACTTACAGCATGATCCTATTTGTAATCTTCAAACATAGAAGGCTTTAAGACCAGCATCTCCAGGTATCAGTGACAGGCAAGATTCTATCCTGCTAAGGAAGGATTATTGTCTTCCTGTTTCAGAAAGCAAGTGAGGGGGAATCATGAAATAAATTAACACTGTCTCTACAAGTCACTGTGACTCCCCTTGTTTTAATTTCTGTTGTTATTAAGGCTTTCATCTAAAGCATATCAGCAGAAAAAGCAGAATAGAAATATAAACTGCTACTGGAACAGGCTGATGCTAGTGATGACTGATGACTTGGATTCATCACCTTTTAGTCACTAGACGAAGAAAAGAGGAGGAATAGGGGAAAATTGTACTGTAGTAATTAGAGATTCAGGTTCATTAGTAAAGGCTGGTTTTATGCAGTCTAGAAGAGCACTCTGTACCACAAATCAAGAAAATATGCACACATGCAAAATGAGCAAGAAATTTTTCCGTAACTTTATATATAAATATATGAAGTACAGTAATAAAGCAAGGAGGGATAATTGTATTACTGATTTAACTACTCAGTAGCTATGCCAAGAATGAAGTCAGTTTATTAGGTAACTTTTCACACTGGAGTAGCATCCAAATTTCTTTTGTATCATAGAAGGTAGTCTTTTAAATGATCAAGGTCACACTTTAAACAGACTTTTTCTCCCTCTAGTTGTACTTGTATCAGACTTTAAAGAATATAAAAAGAAATGTGATTTTATTTAGGAGTTCCTTAAATACTGTCAAATTTGTCACTGTTCACTATAAACCAGACATTTGTCAAAGTGAATCAGCAACTGGCCACTCGCTGGCTAAAGAACGCTGAGTCACTGCTTCTGATCTAACAGCAGTGTCCTACAGCACATTCAGAATACACATCAGTGTGTTGTTTACCAACCTAGAAGGAAAATAAGTTATTGCTGTGAGTCACAGAGGGAAGGGAAAAACCACAGAAATGAAGATGAATGTCTGGAGCCCAGAACAACCGGAAACGATAAACAAAACCCTGACACGCAGAGAAGGCAGGAATTGAGTGCCAGGAAAAGACAAATACTGCTATAGATTCAGATGTCTTTCTCTGATAACAACCACAAAGATTAGTGTTTGCTGCCAGCTAAATCACAAAGAAAAATCTTCTACTGTCCTGTACTTCAGCCTGGATTATTAGATTGTATTGAACTGTGTAATTAGGCTACCACCAAATTAAGTACAGCAAAAGTTCAACTGCACTTCATACAAATATAAATATGCTAAATTAAAGGGTTTTCTCACTGAAAATCAATAGTGATATAATCATGCATCTCTTTAACATTGAAGATGACATGCTTCCTTTCCATTAAAAAACTACAGATTTGCCATGATCAAAGAATCAAATAAAAAATATGAACATTTCAGAACCAGGGAAGAAGGAGCAGCTCAGCTCTGGTTCTAGCTAGAAACTCATCACCAAGAAAGTGAACTGAGGAAGGAGGGTGTTTCCAGCATGCCAACTAAAAAATATAATCAGGAAGAGGATTGAAAACATGCTTGTTCTGAATGATTCATGAAACATAATTTCTGCTCTTGCCTGGGTGATTAGAAGGTTTTCAACTCCAGTTCAGAGATCTGGTTTGGGGCACTTTCTATTCTCAAAACTATTCAGCTAACAGAGTTTTTCTGCCTTTCAAACACTGACATCAAGGCAAGAGATGTAGAAATGCAAAACATGCTTTTTATAAATTAATAAGAGTCTAAGATTTTAAGTTCCCCAATACCAGTCAAGAAAACGTAGATCACTTCAGGGTGAGGTTCTGAGGAAGCATCCTAAACTACAACTCCATGATACTCTTGGTTGGGAAGGAAACATGAAGAAGGCAAATAATATGTAATTTTAAAAAATTGATATAGGGCAAAGCATATCACATTCACTCACAAGGTTTTTTCTCTGTCTGACTTCAGTTATTAAAAAATAAAAAAGCAAACAAAGCATGATCAAAACTTTAGTGCTGACTCTGCTTAATTACACAACTACTTAGAAATTCATGGCAACTCTCAGCACAGAAGTCTGATCTAAGTGCCTATGCTGGCAGACTTGACAAACAGGCTTATGAGACAGATCTGTTATTTTTGTGCCTGTGATGGCTGATTTGTTCATTTGCATGTTGCATTATGTGTTAATGAATGTCTTACATAGGACAATGCACAAAAATTCTAACATAAGATGAGGCGCTTTCAGATGTAACATTGTCACTGGAGCTCAGAAAAACAGAAAGCTGATAACAAAATGAATGTCACAGATCTGTTGATGAACATGAAAATGCTTCTTGAATGAACTAACTCAGTCTCTTGGGAGAGCAAGAAAATAATTCATACAACATCAGAAGGTCTGTCTTATTTTTAACTCTTCTCAAGTTCTTTATTTTATTAAGTTTTTGTTGCTAGAGATTGTGTAGGTCTTTTTTTCATAAGGTATCCACTAGTGGTTCCTTTCCAATTTCAGACTAATATTTTTAATTCTATAAGTCTGGCTTTAAGTAGTTCCCTCATTCACTGGTGTTACAATAAGTATTTAAATTGCTAAATAGCTCTAAAACATAAGTAAATTTTCACAAAGATTTTATGTTTTGTAAAACATGCACTGCTTTATTTTGCACAGACTGCTAAGCAACAGTCACAGCTTAACCCTTTTATGTGGTCTGGATTAAAAAATGACAGGAACATGAAATATCCTATATTCTCATCAATCTTTTCAGCCATACAGTCACATATCATTTTTCCATCACTTTTATAGGGTTTTGGACTCCAGAAAGACTATCCATAACAACATGGAAGGGGGAGAAAATTTATCCATTCTCTAGTCCTTTAAAATAATTGTTTACTCTGTTCTAAAGCAAGGTGGTCTGCAAATCCTGTTTCCTGAAGCCTTTAGCAAACTGAAGCAAGGAGAGAAGAGTTCAAAGTAAGTTCAAATTTTATGTTATTTCAAGTCAAATAGGCACTAAATGTCTCATAACTTTAATTCCTGACTCCAGAATACCCCTTTATTAACACTTTTCTCCTTGGAATTTGTGTATCCGTTTGTGTGTATGTGCGTCTGAGCACACATGGAGCCTTCTGGCCTGCTGGGTTACATGAAGGTTATTAATTACACTCTCAAAACTTTTATGGTTTCTGTTATGGTGGCAGAAGAAACAGATAATTTTAGGCAACAAAGTTTAACAATCAAGATGTAATGGAAGGTAGAAAACTCATCAATACATTTTTTTGAAAACACTATTCTTGATCTCAGCAAAATCACATCAGTGACAGGCTTAATGCACACTTTCTCTAGAAACCAGTAATTGAGATTGTTTTTAAAGTAATAATAACAAACTTATTTTTCTGTTTCAAAACAATGAACAAGAGAGGTATCAAGCTTTCATCCTTCCTTGCTCTCTCCCAGAGCTGCATTTCTAGATATGACAGGATGTAGCCACTGTAAAACATGCATTCCCTATTTAATAGCAATAAAGCAGTCGGTGCTGTTTCAAGGCTGTTTCTAGGCCTTAATGGTCTAGAGTATTTAGAGGTGAATTTTTATGACTGTCTTCCCCCTGGCTCTGGGCATTGAACAGACATGAATTGTGGTGCTGTCCAGGGCAAGGAAACATTGCCTTCAGTTTACAGCAGAACTGCAGGGCCCAGAGAATGAGTATCCTGACCAATGTTACACATCCAGGTATCTGTGGCAGAACTGGGAGATTCTGGTTGAACCATCATGTTCATCAACTTAATAAATTAAGGAGACAGAATGCAAAATGTTTTCTGATTCCACAAAATGTGATAGGTTTACACACTAGGGGATGTTTATACAACACACTGCAGTGCAGTGGATAACCCTAAAACTACCCTTACATTAGTTAGACTGGGAATATGAAACCAATTTCCCACAAAGCTCAGTACTCTTGGATAAAACCTACAGAGATGAGAGGCAGAGCAGTCTGAACTGCACTGAAATTCATTCTGCCGTAGAAATTGCTCTCAGTGTCTCAGACGATTTGTTTAAACCCAACCAAGCAGGTTCTACTGCAATCTCAGATAAACTTGGGAGTAGCCTTCCAGCATGGGACATGAGAAACCAAGTTGCTGCTTTCTGCACTGTATCACACATCTTCCTGCACCTTAGGAAAGCCAGAGTCTACCTCGTGTTTCAGTTCCCCAGCTTTAAAATAAGGATACTTTTTTGCTCAGGATAGTATTTTTCTACCTCAGAGGCAAATTGAAATACATCATAGAAGTTCAGGGAGCATTGTGAGCATTCCTGAGACACTTTGTTTTTTCTACAAATTTCTCCAACTCATTATCCTCAGAGAAAGACAACTTACCACTGCACATTAAATCTTTACATTTACTGTTACTAATCTTCTGCATTCTAAATGTAAATATATTCAATTAAACTTACGTTGGATTTCTCTTTGCGAATAATCCCTCATTTATTTTTCATATAAACAAACTTGAAATTCTTCTTTCCCTCAAGTTACTTATTTGTAGGTCACATTGGCATCTGATAATATTTCCTAGTTACAAAGGTTAGCCATGCTGACAAAATTGCCAGCAACATTCTGTGTGAAACAAATCCCAAAAAGCAAACCAAAAGAAACTATAGGACGTTTTATAGGGAAAAAAAAAAAAAGGGTAGAACAACTGTCCTGTAATAAGTACAATTCTAATTCGTAGTTGCACTGAAGTAATACCCTTAATAAATAACTAGAGATCCTTCAGCCTGTGACCTTCCTCAAGTAAGGTCTCAACATTTACTTGCCCTCTCTGATGTGACTGAGCACTGATTAGCCCTCTTTGCTTCCTATGAACTACAGCGGAATGTGCCACCCTTCCTTTCCAACGACTTCCTTTGGAAAGTACTCTTTGGAAAGGGCTCTCTGGGGACTCATTTCTCTCCCCTAGTACTAGCAGGAATGTCTACACTTTTCCTTTCTGGTCAAAAAACTATAACCTCCACTGATATGTCTCTTCCACTGTGCCACTGCATTCATTATGCAGCACATCTCCAAATTCCAAGACAACAGGATGCTGATCCAGACAACTTTTGGAAAACAGACTGTCTCTTCTAGCCCATATAATAAAGCCATCAAGGAGGATGAAGAGATAGATATTGGAAAACAAATCCTGAAAGGCACCTCTGTTATCACAGCCAGTGAAATATATATAGGGCACAATTAATAAATCAATCAATAAATGAACAAGTAAATAAAAAGTAACTCAGAAACTCAATATGGCAGACAAGAACCAAAGAATGTCCTTTTCAAATCTGTACCCCCTGGACTTTACCAGGTTCCAGGGGGATAAAAGCCTTAATATTTATAAATATTCATAAAGCCTTTATGGCACATCCTTAGAAATGCTCTTCATTTAAGTACTTAATGATAAGAAAGGCACAAGCAGGAAGAATTTGATTCTGGTATATTTAAATCAATGCACGACTAATGACTGTATAAAAACTGTGAGGAGTGAGGATTCTGTCATTTTTCATTATTTAATTTCTTATATTCTTTCATTCCTTATTATTGCATTGAGGTGAATATTTCCCATTCTGCAGCAAATCCTTACCCTTGGGATTACATATTTGCACAATAAATATAGGATTATCTTCACCTACAGGAAATGAAGAGATAATCTTTGAGCTTCACACTCCATAAATGACATCTTATTGTTAATACAGCCTTTTTTCCCACTGAGGCATGGAGAAAACTTCAGCAATTACTGTCCTTTCTGAATTTTTTTCCTGGTTATGGTCAATTTTTGGAAAAAACAAATGAAGTTGCAGCCTAACCTGGTGGAAAGATCTCTGCAGCCAGAAGAGCTCTGTAACAGTTCTCACGCTTGTACTGGGGGAGTTTCAAACTCCTAGTGGGATTTATTTTTGAAGCTGATGAGCACAGGAGCCAAATAATCTGGTTTGCCTGGCTGAGTCAGTCCACATGCACTGACTACTAGTGATTGCATTACACTGAACCTAGGTAGCATCTTTGGGGGGACTCCTAATCCTCAGAGAAGACAAATAGCATGGTAGGCCCCTTTGAACAATGGCCAGACAATATTGATTTAACCAATTAACATCTGCAACGTGACCTTCTCTGTTTTTCATAGAGACAGGTTGTACTATTTATTAACTTGGGCAAAACCTAACTAAAGCAAAACCAAAATGCACTCCTGTCCTAAAACCCTGTGAGGAAGACAAATACAAAGAGTGATTCAACTCTGTGATTCAAATCTCCCCTCTCTCTAATCTATGCTGAGAAATGAGCACGTCACCCTCTAAAACTCACATGGATTGTGAAATCTGAAGCCTTTAAAATACTCAAAATTTAATTTGACAGGGTCTTGAGCAACCTTATCTTCACTGGCCCTGCTCTGAGTAAGGGGATTGACAACAGAATCTCCAGAAATTCCTTCACGACTAAATTATCTTCCGATTCCTTTTACACCTCCTAGAATTAACTCTTCACTTGGTTCTCTCATCTTAACCAAAGCATTTCACTTTAAGTTACCACTTGAAAATGCAACCCCAGGCCTTATAATTCAAGGTTTCTTTTCTTACATCTCTATTTCCATTTCTTTTAAAATAACAAAGTGACCAGGGCTGAAGTGTTTCAAATTACCACTACTCACTAGTACCAAGAGAAAGCAATTTCTTAGGGCTAATTTAATGCACTTCTGAATCCTGTAATTTATTTTGATTCTGTGTTCTCTCTTCCTTTCCAGGCCCTCTGCCAAGGAAGTTAAAGAGGGTCTTTCTGGCTAGATTTCCAATATTCTTCACTGTTTTTTGTTTTGTTTGGGGTTTTTTTGGGGATGGGGGGAGGGTTGAAGTCTACAAACATAGGTGGATTAATGGCACAGGGCCAAGCTGCACTCATTAGTGAGGATTAAGCCATGTGAAGCTGGTATTAAAGTAGAGAAAGCAGAAAAAATAAACACCTCTTACTGTGGCAAAGTATAGTTTGAGAACAAGGAGGTAGACATCTTCTTCTAGGGCAGATACAGGGAACAATATTTTCTAAGAAAGAAATAATTGTTTCTTCAAGAGTGTTCTTGTAGAGAGAGATCTTCAAATGCTCAGGAGGAGACACAGAGAGTTTTACCTTCATGGCTGCAACCTTATACTAGACAAGATGCCAAGTATAAATTTTAGGTCATTTTAAAGAATGGGCAGAATGGGATCTCAGCCCAAAACCAGGGGCATTATGGATTAAAGTAACTTCTTCATCATAATCTGTAGAGCAATGAACACTGCAGCCTGGTCCCTGGGGCACTATTGAGAGCATGTGGGCTCTGGAGCCAAGGCTGCCTGTCCCCAGTGGGTCCCCACCAGAGCATTATGGGCTGGGCATCAGCAGCTGCCTGCCCACTCTGCTAAGTGCCAAGCAGGCACAGACAGACACACAGACACAGCCAGGGCACCACTCAAACCCCATTTTCCATGTTCAAGGTTATCCTGGAGCACACATCATCTACAGCAGAGCAATGACCCGTAAAGGGAGGGGAAGACCAAACACTACAGTTACCTCCTGATGGCCTTTGTAGGTGTGCCAGCTAGAGAGGGATGTAAACCTCCAGGCAAAAAGACAAATGACTTCATTCTGAGCATCAAGATGACACCTGATATTCTGTGTTTACAACTGCATGTCTTTTGATCTGTTTGCTGGCCAGAGAACCTCTTCAGAGACAGTCACTCTCCATCACAGAAAACATATTAACCTACAAAATTCAATTACATGCCACTGGCCCACAGAAAATTTACAGGTGCTCCATTCAACCTCCACAGGAGGAGCTACAGAAACAGTGTGATCAGCATTTTTTAAATTGGGTTCAAGTCTTCTTTCCTAATAATGTATTAAAGAAGGCAGTTTTTCAGTAAAAATAAAAATAGAAAAAAAGACACAAAACAACAGCGAATTTTAACACTAATTATCTGACCTCACTTGTCACAGTATTAGATGCTGGCATACTGAGCTCACTGAAAATGCTGATTCTCAGTAACATGCCTTAAAGGGGAAAGTGAGCTGTCACAAATCCTCATTTTTGTGTACTGAAAGTAAGAGACCAAATTTATAATTAGAACATGTCTAAGAAGGTGAATTGTCACCTGCCTAAATCTCCTGATCCAACCAAGGCTACTCTTATTATCACCTTGCTGCTGAAAACAGAAGAGATAAATGGGAAGGACAGATCTCTCAAGTTCACATTCAGCTCAGAATTATTAAAATTAATATTAAATTAATAATATTAAATATAAAATTAATATTAAAATTGAATGAAGGTGGTTACTTTTATGTTATTTTTTCTAGAGATGGAGATTTCTACTGATTCTAGGCCTGAGTGAGCAGTAGTGCACTTCACAGGGTAAAACATTATCTTAGGCAGATAATACTCCTGATGGTATCTGCACTCCTTTGGTTTGGAAGTTGCCCTAACCATCCAAAGTAAATTGTTTTAATACTAATGCATTCTCTACATCTCATGTACTAATGAATATAAACAGAGGAAAAAGTTGGTGCAGAAAGGAAAATACAGCATAAAGAAGAAGAGTCATTAGAATAAGGGAACTTATGACTGCTCTCTAAATGAACAAATTACATGATAAACCTTTTCCATTTGCTCTATCTATCCTGAAAACATAATATAACATCTTTATTTTTTTGAGGCAGAGTAGAAGACGGGTAAAGGACAGTTCAAAGGCATCTTCTTTTCAAGTGCATAAGTAGTAATACAGCACTGTATAAGGATTAAACATTTTTAAAAACGTTTAGAATAGTTAATTGTAAGTTGCTGTTAAAAAAGAATTCACTTTAAAAAGTGAATTCTCAGTAGCATCCTGTATTTGTCACTGTTCTTTCAGTCCTTGATATTGATTAGTACTCCACATGAAGGAGGAGATAATGAAGTAGATTATTTTTTCTGCAGTGCACCTGACACAATCAGAAAAGCTGACACAGAGTATTTTCCTACCTTCTAATTTGTCTGCCACACCTATTTTCTTTTCTTTGAAGGCCACGGGGGAGAACGAATGGGAATTAAATTAAGACATTCCAGAAAATAACTGAGAATGAGGTGCATTTCAATTCTACACAAGACACAGAGGGATGAATAGTGTAAAGCAAAATTCAGATGTCGTACTCTTTGCTAACTATGAAAATACAGAGTTAAAGTTAGTTAAATGGTTTTCTAAGGTTTGCTAGTCAGGGTAAATGCCAATATAGTAATGCAGATGTTCCACCAAAATAACATATTTCTCACTTTAGAGGTATTTTTCTTCTGACTACATATGCACACACAAAATCTCAGCCTGTTCATGTATCAAAGAGGCCAGAATAAGCATGTAAGTAACTGTGATTGTTAATTTATTCCCAGAACGAAAAGCAGACAACAACCACATGCACTTCCTCAGCTGGAAAGCACCTGGGGCAGGATGACAAGGAGAACCCTTGGTGAGCTGCAGGACCACACAGCCTTGAAGAGGCTCAGCCTATGAATCTTTCTTTTATGTTCCTATTTATGCAGCTGCTGTCCAGCCAAGTGCTGTTACATGACCATGCACTCCTGGCTTCCCAAAACACTTGTGTATTCGGCCAGCTGCAGAGTAAAATAAGCAGCGTTGGCACCTGTAACAAGAGCCCACCCTATTCCCAGCCCATTCTCCCTTGCAGCAGGGCAACAGGAGCAAGATGAGCACGGCAGGACCCTTGCAGGGCCACAGGTGCACTCAGAGACACAAACAAAAGAACACACTGGTGTGGAGAGCAAAAGCCAGGAATGTGGCAGACTGAAAACGCAAAGGATTAAAATGCACCATAGTCAGCAAAACAGTCAGGGGAACATTTCACTTCTTTGTATCTTTAAGCCTTCCTAATGAGCCGAACTCTGGGCTTTGTTGAGCTCAATCCTGCAGCAGAGGAGAAATTTGTTTCTGCTAGTGACTGCAGCTGCTTGACTGCCAAGCAAATAAGACAGGACTCTTTGGGAAAGGGAGCAGAATCCCTGCTTCCCAGCACCTATTTAGGGGAACACAAACCAGAAATATAGAAATATATTTGTATTTATTTCTTGACCAGTTCACAAGTCTTTTGATGAACTTGCAGAGCCACTATAACCCTGTGTTGGCTCTGGAACCCAGCATTTTTGATCTGTCTGAATAAACAAATTACTAAATACTAATTAGCTGGTCATAGGCTTTGAGTCAGCCATGGTGAGAACAGCCTTCCCATCAAAGGCCTTGCTTTGCTATATTAGCACAAAGTACCTGCTGTGTGCTCTCCACTTTTAAATTTGCTACCATTTCCGCAGTTCTAGAGATTACCCAATGTTCTCCCACACTTGGGATCTTTGAGTTTCAAATAGAGAAGATAACCTTTCTTCAGAATTCCCTTGAGCATTTAAAAGCACTCTCTTGGCACTCTTACAAGGTAAGTCTTATTTAAGTGTATTTTTAGGCTGCTAGATGTACAAAAGACACCTTTACTTGGTAGGTATTCTACTTCTAAACACACTGTTTGATGTATAATGTGACATACCAGTTTTTCAAACCTGCACATGACACTTGTGTTTACCAGTATTTGAAGAAGCAATCCATGGGAACAAAAGCTTGCCCTGAGAGTAGCTGCTTTCTGTACTAGGAAATGACTGAGAGAACATTTGTGTGTCAAGGTTTAGGATAAAAACAGTTCTCAAGCCTGAACTAAAGTGTACAGTGTTATTCCCATATTAGTGTGGTGCTCAGCCCTTACTCTTTTCTTCCCACAGCAGTCTCACACAGAGTCCACTAAATCAGCAACGCTGCAAGGAGCTGAGCAGCTCCTTCCAGGCAAGGCTTGCAGGGCCTCAGAAAGATTGTAAGCATTTTCCCTTCCAGAGCTCTCTCCAAATCTCCTCCATGTTCCACATGATACATAACAACTATGAGGTAAAAGTCAAGAATATCCAATCTGAGCAGGGGTTTTGCTATGTCCAAGAACCATCTGTGATTCCTCTCCCCAGCCTCTACTCACAACTCAGCTTTCCTCCTGGGCTACTCTGACCTTCATCCCTTTTGGGGAAGTTGAATCTCAGAAGATTCTTTTTTGGTTTGGGATTTTTAAAGTGAACTTTGATATTGTTGAGAACTGATATAATAATCCCTTTTACCAAAGACTGACCAATTAACCATAGCTAACAAGACAAGACATTGTGTTCTGAAGATGGATTCCTTCTTCTCCCTGTATAAAACTCAAGGGGTTTTTTTATCTTTTTACAAAATAGTTCTCAAAATCATGTGCTAAGGACAGGGTAAAAGCATAAATGGGTTTCTATTTACCTGACATTCCAAATAAATCTCAACACACTGGAGCTGCTTAGCTATAAATAACCAACTCCTGCAAACCTATTTTCTTTTGTTATCTTCAAACAATGCCCAATTGTCTTTTCCAAACTGAAGAAATTTATCATCCCTTTTTTTCAGTTTTTCCATCAATTCCTTCCCTACCTTTGCCCACAGTACCCACTGCATAGTCTGCAAGTATGTGAGGTACACACTACCGACCATTTAACAGCCAGTGTTTGCTCCAGAGTAAGTCAATCACATCCCTTTCAGGTCATTTTACTTGTCAATTATCTTGCAAAATTGCACTTGCATTTTTATTTCTTCTAAAAAGCATTCACATTGTGAAGTACTATATTAATTGCACATCAGGCTGTGTTGAATTACTCATGTGGCTGGAACCACGTTTGTGTTGTGTTCTAATGTTTCAAAAGTGATCATGCTGTGTTAAGCTGCACTCTAAAATAAAGTGACATTTCTGAGAAATGTGAAATAATTTTTAATAAAAAGTATTTTATTAGAAATCTGACTATGTTCTAGATTAACTTTCAGGTACATTAGAAGCACATAGGAAAATCATGGAAAATAAAAATAAATTGAATTAAAATATTCCCTCTTTTTTAAAATTCATTCTATAAGCTATAAGAATATTTCACAGAATTCACACTTTACATTTTAAATGCCTACTAAAACATTCCATTATGAATATAGTGTTGCTTCTATAAGATATAGCCTTTAAAATAAATTTCTAAGATATAGCTTAAAAAAAGATTTTAGAAAGAAGAGTTTTAAATTCTTTTAAATTGACAATCAGGACATATAGGCCAAGCAGAAATCTTTTTCCTATTCCCCTTACCATGACTCTGCCTTTGGTGTGTCACCAACAGGTCCAAAAGTGAGAGATGTCAGATCATCATGAAGACACAGCCTTTAGCCTTTCACACATTAATAAGCTAGGATAAGGGACCTAGACCCTCCATCCCAAGCACTTCTGGAATATTGTTCTTTAGGAGGAAAGCCTTCACCAACTACAAGCCAGAGAGAGGCATGCAGAGATCAGCCAGTAGCATGCTGACCACAGGATTCCAATCCTACCTACATATAAGCTTTATTTTGATCAATTTAGAATACCAGGGTCTCCTACCCCACCAATGCCCTGCCCAAAGGACAGTTAAATATGCAACCTTAAATAGCCTGACCTCAAATCCCACAATCAGTAAAATAGCAAAACAATCCTAAGTGCCATTGACAGTTAGACAGAATAAACATCAGCCTCCTTCTAAAGAAATTCTGTTATGGGTATCTATTTCTGATGGTACCATTTCAACAAATTGGCTTTTTCAGATCAAAAGGAATTATTTTACGCATGTTTTAAAGGGCTATAGAAATACTTGAGCTGCTTGAACAGAAAACATACATTTCCCTGCTTCCCAGCAAAGTGTGAACTTCTGTAGGAAACCACCTCTTCTGCTTTTTCAAAAAAATAAGAGCAACAAGAATTTCTTAAAAAGGAATAAAGCATCTTTGGAAACAGGAACATAAGTTAGTGCCTAACAGTATTTGACAGTTAAGAAAACAGAAGGTCAAACCCACCTCTCTGTACTGAAGCATCAGTGCTAAGGGGCATGAATGATCTGTTTTCAGAGTAGTGAATACTTAACACCTGAGCTTATCCAGATACTATCTTCTCTTCTAATTTGGCTTCGGTCAATACCACCCTTCAATAAAGGCATAAAAACTGACATGAAGGATGCTGAGCATTGTTACCATTATTACTAAAAATCTAATTATCTATTAAACCTAATCTATTAAAAATAGAACACTACCAGTCCCAGTAGCTTAAAGCAGCAGCCAGTCTCACTGATCACATCCCAGAATCACAATTGCTCCTCATATCCCACATGACAAATTCTGTATTCCTTCACTTTTGGCAGAAGTTGGTTTCACAACATCCCTATTTCTCTTGAGGTATATTGGGAGCTTGAAAGGAAAGCCAGAAATAGTGGTGTTCCTCCTTGGCAGTTAGCCGCATCCAAAAAAAAAGTAGTAAACTACATTTAAATCAGCAAGGCATTTATCACATATCCCAGTATACAGTTTTAAAATCAGATATCCTGTTGTACCAAGGGTGAACCAAGCCTTCCTACCAGAATGGAGAAATCTTCCCCCAGGGACACAGCCAGAGTGTCAAACCTGTCCCTTCACCAGCCCAGAACCCCATGATCAATACCCAGACTCCTAAGACTGGGCAAGAAGAGCCTGAGTACCCAAAAAATACAAATCACAAGAGCCATGAACCCTCTAGAGAGTCCAGGTACAAAGTGAGTCTACAAAGCATCTCAACTGGGTCACACAGAAAAGAAGAAAGGAGGCCAGAAATGTTCCCTTGTAATGGAATGGATCAGTGATCACAACAGCCTCAGGAAGTAAGGACCCTGAGCTCAGCAGTCTGATCCAAATCAGGCAGAGGAACAAGCATTGATCAGGTTTCCCATCATCTCAGTGTCCTGTACACGAATGGTGGCAGAAATCTGGACTGAGAGGAACTTTGTATACAAAAACTTCACCTCTCCATGGAGTTAGAAACTATTCACTAGAGGTCATGAGAATCTTCTTATTACCTAAATATTTAGCTCACTTCTTGTGCTTGGTACCCAAAATGGTGGCAAAGGAGTTTTCCTCAACCTTAAATCAAGGTTTTAGGCACAGCCTTTATGTTCTCTAAACACCTTTACCAGCCTCTAGACCGCTGCATTTGAATAACCTTCATCATAATGTGTCTTGTGCACCAGGCACAATCATCTTCAATTTTAATCTCTGATTGAAATTAATTTTAACATTGCTAAAAGAGAGAGGAAACTTACTAAAGCACTTGATAATATTTAATTTGCGAAGAACGAACTTGATTCATCTTGAGAAATATTTCACGCTCAGTTTTTTCTGCCAGGTATTGTTGGGTTTTTCCTCTTTTGGGGGGAGGGAGGAAGGGGAAAGCTACAAGAATAAAAGGAATCTTCATGATCATAAGTATGTCAAGAATTCCCCATGAAATAATAACATCTGGGGAGTTGCAGCTGGAAAATAATTGTGATACTCGTTCATTGAGGATACAATAGCTGAATTTAAGAATTAAATATAGCAAGGAGTTATGTTATACTGTTTCCTTAAAAAAAAACCAAAATAATAGTAACAAAAATTTCCAAGAAGAAGAAAATTATTTTACTTTTCATAGAAAAAGGATGATATGTAATTTCAATAATTGGAGAATTCATTTCACATGGTTTAGCTCTACAGGACATTCCTGCCTGAAATAAAAAATGTTCAAGCACCTAATTACAAATGTTGCTATAAATAAAGTACTTTGGGCAACTATTTTAATCATTATGCTAAATAACTACAGTAATCATTATACTTTGAACATGCTTAAATGTGGCAAGTGTTCAGATTTGGTACCTTTGAATTTTTATTCTGCATGTGGAATAAAGTGCTAACAAATATTTAACTTAGTGAATCACATTCAGTTATAATTTTTTTTCTTCCACTGACATATTCAATTCCTGATTCATTTCAAGTCATACTTATTCCACACCAAGCTTCCAACAATAATATCATTATACTGACAGCTCCTATCTACTATTTCTTTTTAGAGCTGTTAATTTTTGTTCTGTAAACATCATCAATAATCACATAGGGAAAAAAATGATGAAAATCCTGATAACCATTATCTCTCCATTCTGTTTTATTCTTTCCACCACAATTGCTACAGACAATAAATTCAGCATAAAGTACAAGCAATGTTTGAAGTGAAGCCCTGCCGCCTCTGCAATTCATATTAAATCTCTGTAGTTGCTTCATCCTTCCCCACCCTGAGGATTTCTCATTTCTGTGCTGAATCCCACTTTGACTTCTAGATAAGGTTAGCAACTAAGCTGTAACAAAAATAACAAAAGCACATGTGCTGTCACTTATAAAAGCATTGATCAGGAAATCCATGACTGACTGACAGCCGTATTTCACACAGCTCCTGTGGCCCTGCACCTGATCGGGGCTAGGCTGCTCTGGGGCCAAGAACTTCCCTGGACCCTGCCGTACCATTTTTTGCACACATTTCATGCCTTGAAATATAATTTGAGTTTCTGTGTGGAAACACAAAGGATTAGAGGATGTTGAAAATAGAGAGGTGTGGCTTTCTCTCTGAAAAGCCACAAGGGAGGGGACCAAGTGCTGCAGCAGCAAGTGGAACTACACCCATGGCACAGCATGGGCAACAACCCCAGCACTGCCTGAACACTGAGACTGACACAGCACCGTGGCAGGGGCAGGGAGGGGCTGCACATTCCACTCTTGCAGAGTATCTCACAACAGGTGTCTGCATGAAAACAAAGACAAGTATGAAGCCCCAGGTCTGCTGCAACAAGTACACCAAGAGGATGGCAGAACACAGGAAGATTCTGTAAGAGACTGGCTGCTCCACAACTGCAGCAAAATTAAGAGTGCAACATCCTGTGACCATCTGATGCAAGACATTAATTTAAAATTAGCACTCTTGGGGAAAAATAATGGAAAAGTTGTTTGGGGTGTTTTCTGAACAGCTAAGACAGAGGAAGCATGATGGTTTCAAGAAAAGATACTGAATTGTGAAGCCTATCCTTGGATCGGTCTGCTACACACTCAGGGTTCCCCTGGGCATTGCTGTTTCATCCAAATCAAGTCACAAAATAACACCTTTTTTATCTTCTTGACATTCAGTAAGTCACTTCCCACTTGGGTCTTATGGGACTCTGAAGCACAAGGAGGAGCCCACTTGAGACTCAGATAAAACCAAATACTTGAAAATGTGGTTTCAGAACAGGAAAAAAATATCCCTCAATACTGTTTCTTCTAGATAAGAATTACTCCGGCACTTGGTTCATTTCTGTAGCTTTGTTAGGCTATCAAAGTGACACTGATTTCATATAAATACCTATATACCACAGTCATCTTTAAAAAAAGATCCTAGAAGCTCTGCAATTCCATATTCCACATTCTTCTTATATACAAGAGCCTGTCTGCCAAACAGCTACTATTAAAACAAAAAGCACCAATCTTACACAATTTTAATGCTATCCAAATAATTTGCTGGTTACATTATCTCCCCTTATTTGGTTTTGCATGCATTTAAAGGAATCCATAACAAATTTTGTTCTACTTAGCTTGTTTTGCTCACTGTTAAAAGAAGTTAGAGAGATTCACCTAAGCAATAGTGACCTCAGATGACCAAAAAAGGGGGAAAAAAAGAATAATCACCTCCAGAAACTTATTTTTCTGCCCAAGTGGCCTATATGCTATGTACTCTTTGATGAGTCTACTACCACAGCCAATAACAGACAGCCCTTTAACAAGGTGTTTGAATGTCAGAGACTATTTAGAACATGGGAAAGCAGGGATGGTTCCAGCTTGTTTCTTTTTGGTTTGCTATGCAGCACGCAGTCTCCACTGACTAAGGTGATAAAACTATAAAACATCGTGACAAATTGACTGAATTTTACAAGCTTTCCCAAAGTGCTTTTTCATATTGTTTAAAGCTTTCCAGGGAAAACATGTTGGCAGTACTAGCTGGGCAAGGTACTGACATGCACAGCATTAAAAGGGAGATAATACAGTGCTCTCTGTGCTAAAAAAAGCATTGTTCTCCCTGCCTGTAAGCAATCTGCTTCTCTGTGTGTCTTGGATGGCTCCAACAGAGGAGAGTAGCTGCAAGCAGCTCTAAATAGGAGCAAGCAGAAGCATGTGTGATAAACAGCTACTCCTCAAAGCCGCCTTCCCTCTGGTATTTCAATCCTTTCACAACCTCACAGGAGACAAGCACTTTGACAGGGTCCTATTCAGGACATGTTTGGTTTATATTCCTCTGTACAGCACCTTTTCTTCCACAGCACCTGGTGCAGAAGGTTTGATTACCTGCTGCACCAACTTGTGAATTTCTTGCAGCAAAGCCTTTCCTTGTTCTTTCTTGAGCATGGTAGACCCCTCCAGATGTCTCTTAAGATTCCTTAAGTTACAAAGGGAAGGACAACTTAAAAAAATATGTGAATGGGATAACATATTTCTGCAAATTTGGTGAAAACATAAGAAGCAGCTGTATGGGTGGCAAGCTCAGGACATCATTCCAAGAGGCTGCAGTGCTACAGCTGGGTGAAACGCAAGTGTAAATTGTCTGCTTGCATTTGTGTTCTCCTTCACATTGAGATAATTCTTGAAACCAAGACATAAAATAAAAATAGACAGAACCATGTTCTTTACTGCACTCTTCCTAAACATTGCTATATATTTCAGCTGTTGAAATACATGCGTGGAAGTCCAAATGATGAGCCAAATATGCATCCTCACTCATACTCCAACACTCAATCCATTCTAAAGCTCTTTTTTGAACCACTCAGATGTTCACTGCCTCACCAACACCACTAAACCAAAATCCTCCTCCAGTCTGGCAATACTTTGGCCTATACAGTTTAGATTACCATTTGCTTTGTGGCATTTTTCAGCTAATTCAACCTACCATTGTTTTTTCCCACTACAACAGTTATAGAAGGTATAGATAGCAAAGCACTAAGTAACTGCTTGGCAAAAGTATGCTTTGTATCTTGGAGGAATAAAAATTTGAGTATATTATGCCCAAGAGCTGCAAAACTAAAACAAAAATTAAGCGATTACAAGTTACAGACAACCGATTTTTTTTCTTTTAACTTCACTATTATCTGAGAAATATTTAAAATTCTTGGCCTGCTAAATATATCTTCCAAATCATGTTGGCAATAAATCTGCTTTTTTTATCAACAGTTTGTTCATGAACAAGCTGATCATTCTTCGAGGTAGAAATTATTTTCTGCTACCCATACTCTTAGTACCTCACCTGACTGCTTCTCTCCACACCAGGGGAGGTGCTACAGGATTGCTACAGAAGAGAGCAAGAACAGGGTTAACTTGTTCCCTGCTTCAGCCTACTACTCTCAGCTCAGGAAGCCAACAGTTTTCAGACTAGGACCTGGATATGGTTTCCATGCATTTAATTACTCTCAGTACTTTTCCCTCTCATTAACTTCTCAAGACATCCCTGTATCGATGTAAAACCTTACCTCCACAGCAATCTGGAGCAAGAACAGCCACATTCTCTCATGTGTTTCAAATTTATCACCTACTACTTTCACCTGGTGAATGTGCCTGCATTAAAAGAAACAGTGAGCAGATAATCCATCTCCATGGCAGTCAAGGTTTTAGAGACTTCTACCATACTCTTCTACAGCTGTCTCTTTCCTGAAGAAACTCCTTCAAATTATTTGTAAGTGGATTCAAAAAGTGCTGGTGTCATGGAGAGAAGACAACATGCCATTTTATTTCACCATCTGAAAAAACAAAACTGAAAGAAAAATTAAATGTTTCTAGATAACATAAGCACAACTGTCCGCTAGATAAATTGGCACACTGAGGTGGGAAAATTAATTTTGTTTACTTCCGGATTAGAACCAGGGTTGTATTGGGCAAAAAGCATTAGGCATGTTATCTTAACAACCAGCTTGATGATCTGTTTCCAGTGAGCATTATGGTGCCCACTTTGGCTAGAAGATTCTCAAAGAGGACTCCCAAATGCCAGAGAACAAATAAATCAATCTCTCAGCCAGTGACCAGGCAACAATAAGCAGTGAGAAAATCTGGCTAAACTAACATGGTGATATGGAGCACTTTGAAATTTCTGGAAAGACAAGCCTAGGTCAGCTCTTAAGAGTTGATGTATGCTTTCCTTCTTTATGCACCCTAATATAAACAAGGTATAGATGTGTGCATCTACATGGCTACGCAAAAACAAATATGTCTTCCTGCAGAAAAGGAATTCTTGGTGAAAGGTTGCTCTAAGTGTCTCATTTCTCTTCTGAATTTGCTATTTACATCTTTAAACTGACTTCACCATTAGGGCTAGAGGTTCTTTGCTTCCTTCCCCCATCACCAAAACAGAAAAATATTTGCAAGAAATCAAGAATGTAAGTGCCTTTAGAAAACATAAATACACCTAAGTGGAATCATCTACTAGCATGGAAATTACATGTCTGAGAGGGAAAACAAGCACCTAATGCAAAACATAATAAATGTTTGTCTAGAAAAAGGATATGAATATTTGATGCTTGAATCTATTTCTTTTTAGATTATCTCCAACACAGTATTTACTTGGGCATGCTAAAATTTCTCCGAGATCCTTTTTCAGGCCCCTGTTAGCCTCATCACAGTAAAACTTGCTGGAGAGAGAGATCTGTCACGTCCTTTGCTGTCCCTGCCCACTGCAGGGAGGTCAGGCTGGATGAGTTCAGAGGTCCCTCCCAATCCAAACTGGTTTCTGGTTCTGTAACTGTTGAACACAGTGTTGTCAATGGCACTGAAATAGAAGGATTTATGCAATTCAAATCACAATCTTCATGTTCCAGATCACGATCTCCATGTAATCTGGCCTGTGCTCCTATACTCTTACATTTTCCATTCCTTAATTATTTTTATTTTCTAGCAATACTCATTGAAGTATAACATAGAAGACATGTTGAAGAGCCTATCATAGGTATCCTGAGTAGTTGACAAATACACTGCTCTTACAGGAAATTTGTCTTCTAAAGTTGTTCATTCCCAATACCAAATATTTACTAATAAAGCCTTTGGGAAGCGTGTGTCTTCATTTTAAATAATGAAAATATATGTTCCCAAAGCTCAGAAGGAATGACCAATTTAGGGAAACAACTAGTCAAGCATCTCCCATCTCCATCAAAAACTGTATGCTGCAAATTAGCATCTGCAGAAAGTGGATGCCCCTTCTTTCCCACTACCCAGTTCCCACTGCAGGATCTGCAGGGCTTGAAATGACTGTGTTACCATGAACGTCTCAGGGTCATTAAATATGATAATAAAAATAAAAAGATCCCTCTGTACTTTGCAAATATAACTGAAGAAATTATGAATATTTTTCTTCAAATAGGACCTCGGGGTGCAAATTCAGCTCAGCTGTAAGTGCATTTAAGTGTATGGAATAATTCCAAGAATAAATTTGTCCCACTATCCAGAAGGGTGCTTGCTTTTGAATTAGGAGAATTGAGTGCACTCATCCTGTCCACAGATCCATTAGTCAGTAGTTATGACAGGCCATAAGTAAAATCTATTATTAGCACATTTACTGAAAATGCAGATTTTCACTTGCAGAATCAGTAGCCATCATCTTTAAACTACTATAAGAACACTGAAGCCTACTGAAAGAAATAAGACCCAGTTTTAATTTCAATTTCAAAAAGGTGATACATATGCAGGGTTAAAGAGGGGGACCTCAGAACATGCTAAAATTTAAGAAAATCTCACTAAAACAGTTTATTTCATCAAAGCCAATTCCATATTTCAGAATAATAAAAAGGAGAAGCTTCCCTGCTGGATCTATGTAAAATTCTCTGTGCCACAGTGCCAAGTGGTGGCCAGGCACTAAAGCAGAATTAACCAATTAGCAAAGTGTTCCATCTGGTACAGCCTGGACTTGCTGCGTCTCCACACCTCATGTTACCATGACAGAAAGTTCTAAAGGGACATTTTAGCAAGAAAGCAGCTCACACTCTGAACCAGCTTTCTTTTAATCTTTTCTACACACAAGACCAAACATGGTCACTTTACAGGAAGCCAGAGCATTCAGAGTTGGTCCATTCCCACCATGAAAGGGCTTTTTTATATAGGCTTTTCTATAAGTCAATTCAAATTCTTCAGCTCTGAGAAGTAGAATACAATCATATATCCCTTTGAGAAATACAGCAGATCAAGACAAATGGTTTTAAAGTATTGAAGAAAATAGAAACCAAGAGATTTTAACATAAATACATCCAATTTCCCATACTCCAGATTTCACTAATTATTTACTGCAATAAATCAACAGAAGAGTCCAGCCTAACAGCTCTGGATAACAAACTCTTGTCCTCAAAAGGCAGCAGAAGCAAAAGCTTCCTGCAGTGCCAGTTTTGCACTGTTGTCAGCTTAGAAAGGTATCCTTATTTTTGAAAAAGAAGATTTCATACTGACACTGACTTCTGCCATTGCTGAAATTGCTAAGCTGTAAATTAATTAATAGAGACAAGCCAGTAACATGGATAAAAAACCCAGGGGAGACTGGACTGCTGGCCAAACAACAAGGTTTCACAACTGCTCTGACTCATGCAGAACCTGAAATGGAAACCTGGAGATTAAAAACTTCAATGCCTCATCTCTTAAACCACCTATCTCCCTCCCAATTTGCATAATGTGAAACAGAACTCAGAATTAAGTATTCGTGTCTCTTCTGCAAGAAAAACAAGCCTATAAATCAAAGTCTCCTCACTGTGTCTGCAATTTGCAACATTTCAGTAGTCTCATCCCCGGCAAGGCTGTGATGCTGGGGCCCTGCCCAGTTTGTGCTGTGGAGCTGACAGGAGCACTGCAGTGCGGCTCTGGGGACCCTGGGAACGGGCTCGGGCCACAGGAGCCCTGCGGGGAGGAAGGCACATCCCCTCCTGCACTGAGCACCTACCCTGGCAAGCTGGGAGAGACAACCCCCATTCTTTGGATCAGAAAAACAACCCAGGCTCATCTGTCACACTTGTGTCTGTTTCTTTCCTTACTAACATCATCATACATTCTGCTTTTTCAAAACTAAATTAGCACGGGCTCAGTGGAGCAAAGCTTTTGCTACTATGGTTTAGGTAAATTATTGCTAGAAATGCCAATAGAATTCCTAAGACCACCTTGCTCAGTGATGACAAGATACTGAATTATTTTCATTACTGTATATTAAAATATGTAGAAAAAAATTATTTTTAGCATAAATATTAACTTTAAATATAAGATTCTCAAGCATAAACTGATTCAGTATTTGAATTAAGTAAATATAAACAGACACACAGTGTTTTCTTTTTATGACAGAACAGCATTTCTACCATGTTAAGTTTGTACGTCTTGCTCATACAATTTAGTAACAAATATAACAATGAAAAAGCTTTCCTGACTCAAAATCAAAAATACTAGGGAAAAAAAACTTGCAATGTTGTGTATATAGATTGTTCACCAGAAACTTGTTTTCTGAAACTGTGGTTTTGTATATTTACACATCTATGAATGACAGACATTAAATTTAGGAGGCTGGAAGAGCTGTTTCCTGTGGGTTTGTTGGAATAACCTTCTGGGAGGAGAAAAAAAAAAAACCAAGAAAAAAACTAAAAACAAAAATGAAATTGGGAAACTCATTTAATACCTGTGTCTTGAAAAATATTTTGGTGATTGAGAAGGTTTTTAAAATGCCTAGAAACAGATGCTGTTTGTGCTAATGATTAGAGCACTTTGCTGGGTCATAGGAAGCTCTACAACCTCCTGTATTTTCTCAGGGCACATTCACACACACACACAAATCAAATCCACCTTTTGATCTGAGTCCCATTTCCAAGGGCGCTGTCTGATTACTGACAGCCAGCATTGGCAGGGGTGAGCTTGTCTCTTAAAAACTTTGAGGAAAAAGAAATAAGGGTTTGGACAATCATCTTGGAAGTGGAATATGAAATTTTCTGCAGAATCTTACATTTTCTCTAAAACATATTTTTAATCTTAGCACATTCTAGGCAAAATCAAGGATATTATTTTAGAGGATGTACCCAAGACAGTACAGTATAACTATACTTACTCTTACACTTATACTTACTCTTTCTAAAAGTTTTATTGCTTTCTGGCATATTCTATCAATTTTAGTTCTTTTGTTGTTGTTGTTTTTTCTTTGCCAACACTTCTGCAGAAGCAAAGGAAGTAAAAAATTATAATAACTGCAAATAAAGCTTAGATTTCAGTGCAAATTACCAGATTCAGTAAAACACATATGCAATCCAAAGAAAGATAAAGAGTTGGGATTACATCTGCTGTGATTTGCCAAATGAATTTATAGTAACTACTGATAAAAGAAAAAGAGTTGTTGGGGAAAGAAACATTTAAATCAAAGCCAAAAAGTAGGTCAGTTACGACTTTAGGTATGAAAGTATGCAAAATGACAAGAGATGCAGCACTGTGCTCCCAGAGCAGGCTCTCTGCATGTCAGCCAGGGCTCTCTGGAGGGGCAGTGCTGGTCACTTGCCCCCAGGGAGAGCTCGGTGCTGGGGCCGAGCAGAGCTCAGAGCTCCCCTCTGCCAGGACACCACACACAGAGCGCTTGTCTGTTCCAATCACGAGAAGAAATAGATACCAAAGCACCTTAAAACCCATCTTTTACTGGAGATACAACATTCACCTCTTCTTTATTAAGAAAACAAAAGGTAAAAAAGGCAATGTTCATGGAATGGAATGAGGAACAGATGAAGAGTAACAACCCATGAAACTGCTGGTAGCTGGCAAACAGAAAGGAGACCTTCACTGCTATGTACAAAATGTGGGTTTTAGGAGGATTTCACCATTCAACCAGCAAGTCTGATTTTTTGCCATAAGCATAGGAATATTGCACCCCTGAGTAATCTTGAGAAATGGGGAATTGTCTCTACTCAAAAAAAAAGTTATTGTTACTTTGGGTTTTTAAAGCATTGTCACTATTTGCATTTTGCTAGTGTGCATACAATGCTTCGTTTTATAAGATACCAATGACACACTTGAGAGAAAGGGAAAAAAGTCATGGTATTGTTATGAAACAATAAAATGTGCTTTAAAAAAACACACACATATGAAAACCAAGTAACAACACCACATGCACAAGAATATTTCCTATCAAGTTACACTAAACCCTTTTCAAGGAGGCCTGGAAAAATTATATCCAAATATTTTTATGTTCAAGTATCACGAATATACTATCTAAATTCTAAAGGCAAATTATTTGTTAGATACATTTGATAAATTTAAAGAGCTGAACATAACTCAAATAATATTTAGAGGTACTTTAATGACCTTACTGTGAGTAGCATATTGCTCTACAAATAGTGCCTTTGACAAGTTAGGCTGTGCTTCCATCACACAGACATTTATCCTTCACCTGAAGACACACAGAAAAATGCATATGTAAACAGAAATGTCATATGGAGGGCAGACATATGACCATCTGGAGGTAAATTGGGGCTACCTGGTCATAGTCCTTATAACAAAAACATATCCTCTAAGACACTGTCAAAACAATAACACTTCATAAACATACAGAGACTGCAGCAAGGCAAATTGTATTTGGCAGGGCTGCCCCAAGGTTCGTTCACCAACACTGCTGTGCTTCTGAACCAGCCTTGACAGAACCCTGAAGTTTCAGCCATAGTAAGGAGCATTCAAATGAAAAACGAAAGCGTAAGTCAGTTGTGAAAAGCTGCTCTGGAAACACGCCTGCCAGATACACTGGTGCTCAGAAAACAAACCAGGCAAACAAAGGGAGGAGAGGTGAGTGACCAAAGCTGAAAACTTTTTGCTGAGAAGTTAATTTAACTGAATCAGAACCTTTTCCAGGAAAATAGCAGGGACACCAAAACTCAGTGGAAGAGCACCTATCAGTGCCCACCTATCTCACTGGGCAGGGTGCTGGTACATGAAAACCACCTCTGCAAAATCTGACAGCATTTTCCAAAACCTTGACATCTCATAAAATTCTCCCCTAACTTAATAGGGCAGTGGAAGAAGGAAAGATTTGTTGCTTGTATACCCCATTTTCTGCCCTGCATATGCCCGCATTTCAATTTTCCAGAGAAAAGCAGAAGAGAGAGCAGAACTTAATCCCTGTTTAGCTTCAAATCTGTGCTTCCAAAAACTCACAAAACTCAAAATATTCTTTTTGCATTAATACAGGTTTTCAGACTCAGCTTCTAAATAACGAATACATTGTTAGAATGATTACTATCTGTGGCTGTATAAACTTACTAGTTTTAGAAAAAGCCCTGAAAGATCACTGAATACTTGCTCCATTCTTGCATAATTCTGTAATTTCTGCAATATCCAATAAGGCCTCATGAAACCCAAGTCCTTGATGAAATAAAAAATAATAACTTGAAAAGAAATTAAGGTTCTTAAGGTTATACTGTATGCTAAAGGAAACATTCATGTATACTCCCACACTTCCTAGGAGAATCAAATTCAAATTCCCACTTTTCTTATTTGGAAGTGGAACATAAATACAAGAAACAACTGAGCATAATAAGATTAAGAAAAAAGCGAACAACCTGAATTGTCTGAAGCCAAGAATTGAGCCTATTTCTACAGCCACATTTCATTAAACTTACAAGTAACAGAAATTACAGCTGTAATGAACTCTTTGGGTAATAAGGAAGGCCTCAATTGTTTTGGTTTTCTGGAGGGGAGGATGTTTGCTTTCCCTCATTATACTAACTTGATTTTGTTCATAGGTATTTTTACATTACTGAAGTTCCTTGGCAAAACCATTTGAAATATAGTGTCTTTCCATCAACTTCAATACTGTTTGGAATAATCTCTTTGCAAGAACTATGACAGCATACAAATATTCCACAGAGAACCAGAGGTAACCTTGTTGTGCTTTATATTCAGCACAAAGCATACATTTATTAAATATCTGTGACCATGATAGATTTCAACCCCAGCATCCTGCCTTTGCCTCATGAATGAATCTCCATCTAAAGTCCCTGAGGTCTGTAGTCACCTTAACAGCTCCAGCTGGCAATACTTATTTTAAATATTTCAAAAGAAAATTCTCCTGTTACTCTTTGAGCCAAGATATTTTACATATTCAAACTTTACTTCACAGCAGATATGCCCATGACTACAAGCAACCCTAAATTATCACATCAGTCATTGCCTTCACAAATCTACTAAGCAACAACAGCATTTCTAACAGTAGAGATTTAGACATGAAAAAAGTATCTTTTAACAAGATCCATGCAAATAAAAAATGTAATTCCTGAATTCTAAAATTCATAATGCATTGTCTATAAAAGCTTGAAGCTCACCTAAAACTCAAATTCTCAAAATCCTCACACCTAGACCTTGATACATAAGTCTGGTTTGAAAACCTGAGCCCTCTACTAGAATGACCACCAAGAAGGAAATTAATAACAGTGTTAGATTCATGAAATTACACTTTTAAAACCTGTTTTAGGTGCTGCTATGTCAAATAGCTGTCCTCACTCACAGGGAGGGGAAGAAGGGAAAGGTCACATTCCTGTCTTCTAATTTATTATCACTATACAAATAAATATTTGAAAAGAGTATGAATATTAGATTGCCTAAGCAGCACTGGTGCCTTGGGCTTTTTACTACTGAATATATTAGGTCTGAACTTTCAAAATCATTTGAAGAAAGGAGGTGAAATCACAAATGTCTTGGGAATATACAAAAGCAGAGGAGAGAAAATTAAACAGCAAGGGACCTTAAAGCATAAGAAAATCTTTCATTTTTGGCAGTTGATGTGTATTGCATGCGTTAATATGCAACAGTCCCCAGAAACACTAGCTGATGTTACAATCACCTCATTTTAAGTACTGTTTATAGTAGGGAACAGTCCTAGCTCAGACAACTTAGTGTCTCAATAGGCAAAACAAATTATCTCCATTTATAGAACTCCATGTCACCCAGAGTCAGAAATAGCACTGCATTAGCACCGAGCTCATAAATGCAAGGGGAGAGTCACAGCTTGTGTTAACCCCATGGTGTATATATTAAATGGCTTACAATAATTAGTGGTTAGGATTTCTTTTAAGTAAATAAAATAAAAATGCATCATATAATGTGAATAAATTTCAATAAATCAAACAGACCCAGAGAATGTGGTCAGCTCTACAGAGTTTACTGCATGCTAACCTGCTATCTGTATATTGGTACCTGGCTTTTCACAACAGCACATCAGTATTGTTCAGAATACAGCAGAACAGGTGTATCCATGGACAGAATTGGTATCTCCCCCACGCTTTCAGAGGGGTATCTTTACTTTCTATGGCACGTGAACTCAGTTGTCCACATACAAATAAAGGTGTTTTCTTTAGTTCAATTTTTGAGGCAGGAGAAGGGGACAAGAAGAAGAGGGAGACAGAAAAGAAGATTAAGTAATTTTAGAATAGGAATTGGCCTTGTCAAGCCCTCAGCATGTGTGTCTTATCTGTATTCTGTACTACATTTTATGACCTGAATTATAAACCGTTAGTATTCACACGAGCACAGAATTTATTGCAAGCTAAACTATTTCTTTAAAACAAGATAATTAAAATTAGTTGTGGTGGGCATGAAATGCCTAGGAAATCTTTCTAAAAATATTCCCAGAGCTTGCCCTTGGATACAAATTCATGACTTCACTAAAGCACCCTGACTACGCAAAGAATTAAAACACTTTTGTAATTTTCTGACAGCAGAGGCTATTGAATTAAAGTGACTCATCATTAGCATTTACCCCTTTGAAGTTATTTCTAATTTGTTTTGCGTACTCCAAGGGAAAGCATGTTTGACTAGCCAGAGGTGAGGCTTTCAATAAAGTACATGGCTTCTAAAGCAGACGAGCAGAGTTTGGTAACAGCTAGTAACAACTACGTGGACTCATTCAGTATCTCAGTTGGTGCAGTGAGATACTGAGGGATTTTCTTTCCCTGGGGAACAAATCCAGCCTCTGAAACAACTGAATGGCCTTTCACAATCCCATCGCCTGATGTGACACAGGCAGTTTCTGCTGCAGCCTTGGTCTCATGCAGAATAGCTGCCAGCACTGTACACAAGCCTGAGACATGTGAGCAAAACTTGGAGGAGATTACACAGAGCATTGTCTGAAATGTGCCCAGCAACTGAGCCAATGCTGATGATTCCTCAGCAAAAATGCAATGATGGATTTTTGAAGAAAAGTAAGTGGTTACCAGACTACCCAATGGTTAGAGGGTCATAACCTTTTCTTCAAGGATACGTCATTAATGAAGGTGTGTAACAAGAAGCACAACAGGGCAGAAATCCAACCACAGCCTTGGAGGTTTTCAGAAATCACAGAACAAGCTTTTATAGCCCCAAAACTATGAAAATACACTGTGGTCTCTTTCAGTAACTGTCACCACCAATGGCTCAAGTGGCCCACTTTGAACCAGGGGGAATTTGGACACTCTAGCATTATAAAAAGTAAGCTCAGACACTGACTTATTTTGAAACAGCTCAATTACTTTCCTGTGGTGCTGAATTCCTGACATAAAGGAAAAAATACTGTTCCACTGTAATTGGTTAAGGATGACCATCAGCAAAGCACAGTTATTGGGAGAAAGACCTTTGCTTTCAAAGACTAAAGTCAGCAACACAATGTTTAGAGATAATATTTTGATCATGTAATGTCTCATTTAAAAAGCTATTTATACCACTTACCTCTGAACAAAATTTCTTACATAAAGAACAACATGCCAGAGCCCACTGCCTTAGAACTATCACTACAGGACAAAGTTTACTTTCAAACCTTTTAAAGCTCTTGAAGCACATAGCACCAATTACAATTATTTCTTCTCTGCAAAACTCTGTGTGATTAGGCAAACATTGCACACTGGATGACAAACAGTCTGTTTCAGGTCTCAGGACATGGAGAGAGTGGGGAAGAGCACATAATCTACTTCCGTATGCCAATGCTCCCCAAAATATTCCATGGATGTCTCTGGTGATCACAAACACAAATGGATCTGAGCAAGAACAGTGATGGCAAATGTCTGTGGAACTTGAGACCACAAAGCTCCCCATCAGAAATACATCTGCTTAGCATCACACTTGGGAATTCTTTCTTGATGAAAGAAAAAAGACACTCAACCACGAGCCCAAATATCCATGAGGTCCTAAAAATACCCCAAATATTCCTGAATGGTCAATAATATTGCAGACTGCTAACAGGTTTAAATAATCAATACAGACACCTGTCACTAGTTCATTAACCAGAAGAAATCAGTGACCACGTAAGATTTTAAATAGCATTTCACATACAAGGGGGAGGGCTTAGCCAGTCTGAAAAGGGTAAAGGAATTCTGAGGACTCCAGGGAACAACAGACGAGAATTGCCCTAGAGTTGTCAAAAAAGTCAGCAGTGAACATTTTTGATAGGGCAGCATATGTTTAAGTGTAAGAAGAGCTGATTTTTGAGCTTTCACATATTACTCATGTGAAGGTAAATTTCACTTTGTTTTCCTGGGAGATTCTTTTCATCAATAAGAACTGATGCACCCTCCTCCAAAGCCTTGAATAACCCAATAGAGGTATGTGCAAATATATAACCCCACACTCTCCAGAGCTCAGCAACAGAGACTTTTATTTATTAAATTAGTTGAGATATTTCAAAAATAAGCATGGAATGTGTAAATCTAAAATGCAAAAAAGTGAGAAAGAAAGTTTCGTGGATAGTATTTACAATTACTATGAATATTGAATTATAGAAATCATAAGCTATGAAATAATTTAGTAAAATACTCTGCAAGCTAATTTTTCATTCCTTAAGTTCATTAGAACTTAATAATACTAAATTATGTGAAAATTCACAGTAAATATCTACACATATAATTTTATAACCTTCCACATTCCTGAGATAATGAAAAAATGACAATTTAGCTTTATGACAGTCTAGCAATAGTCATTGATGAACAGCTTCTAAGAAGTTCTTTGGAAGTATTAGTAACCCCATAATGTATATCCATTCAATTATAAATTGAATGGATATACATTATGGGGTTTACAGAATGTAGAAAAGAAAGTTCATTATCTTGGAACTCCTGCTAGTATTCTAAGTAATGACAAAAATATTATCTAAATTTTAAAAGCAGGAAAAATATTGAGTAAATGTTCAGAATATGAAATAAAGGTAATCCATATTGTCATTATAGTTAAAAGAACAGAACAAATACCAATGAAAACTTTCAGCTGAGATTACAGTGAGACTGAAATTGATGACTAGCAGGTGGTTAATAAAGTAGGATCACGCAATACATCATATATGCTAGGATAAAAAGAACATAAAACATATGCATAATTTGACAGCAACAACTCAATAAATTCTCTCCTAGAGCTCTGCTTTTTAGTAAAATATCTTGTTCAGGAAGGATCCTGACTCTGATCTTAGTTACACATTTACATAAATACCTTAGCGAGGGGAACTTTTCTTATTTCTGTTAAAAATTAATGAAAGACATTGATAAAAAAAATCAAAATATGCCAAGAAATAAGCAGTAGGGAGAAAAGTACTGGTATAATAAAATAACTTGCTTTAGATCTTGTCACTTAAGATTTGCTATGACTGGATAAAAAAAGCTTAGAGAGAGCCAAGGGATCACTGGGAAAAAACAAAGCAGTTCTCAGTTGATAAGCACTATGATAGTAGAAAATGTCAGTGGAATTTGGAATAAACCATCCATCTAGGAATAGTTTTGGGTTGGTGACTTCATCAGGTGGCTGTTCCCCACTGGTGAGAATGATGAGAGTTGGTGCTCTCAGTTCAGACATTTGAGCTGTGAGCCCTGAGTTAATACTGAGGGAAGAGCTGTACTGTCATTGGCAGTCCAGAGCAAAGCAGGAATTTCCACTTGAAGCCATCCTCCTGTCAGGCCCACCTAAGTTGCACTAGCACCTCTTGGGCACCCAGGCTCTGTACAAGAGACAAGATCTGTGCCTTAGCTGAATAGCTCCTGCCTATTTTCAGTAGATGCTTCAGATACAGATTTGACCAAGCAGATACTGAAAAATGGAGAGACTTCTTTCAGGACAACATTGCAAAGACAGTATATTTGAACTACAAAACTGAACACATTTTATGCTGATTTTCACTTTAAATACCTCTCAAGATGGGAAAAAAAGATGCTTTGATTCTTGTACAGCACTGTTAAAGTGGTTTTTGAAAAAGCTCAGTTTTCTGTCAATGTGAGAAAGGTCTTTGGCAAGATTTTCTTCCCTCCACATCCTAGATTTTCTTCCCTGATAATGTCAAGGACTGTTCCCTCATATGAATAAGTGCCATTGCACTGGCTGATAGGTCTTACAGTGTGTAAGCTTTGAAACTTAAGACAGGGAAGATTGCGCTCAAACAGAGATTGTGCTCTCCTGTGAAGAGAGGAGGCAATAAAATCCTTTACTAAGACAACTGGAAATTCAGCTCAGTGCAATTTGATTGGAAGGAGAAGCACTTTATCTTTCTGTACAAATTACTGGCTTAGCTGAACTGTGTTTAGTTCAGATGTTAAGAGCATTGCATTAATCCTCTGAACAATTTAAAAGCCCTAAACCCTTCAGAACTGACTTCTAAGAAAGCTACCAACAATACTGATAAATAACAATATATATACATGAAGGATCCTGGCTGTATTTTTGACTTAAAATTTTAGCTCAGAGCTGGTTGGTATTTTTTAATCTCAGCCTTATGCACATAAAACATAATTTTCCTTTCCTTCCAATGAGTGAGGTTTGATTTCTTTAGGACAGGAATGAAACACACCCTCTGGGTCCTTGAGCCCTAGAGCACATCCAGCAGGATTCATTCCAGCAATCATTATTTTACACAGCTTGCCAGGCAATTTTTCTGACTATGCCTGACCTGGGGAACTGTGCTGGGACAGGGGAAGATTGGCAGGGAACACATGGCCTCAAGATCAGGTTCTAGGTGACATGTCTAGATATGTAACATGCTGCAATGTCATTTTCCCATCAGTACAATCAATGTCTCCCTCACAAAAAATAGGAAAAAATATTCCTTCATAGATAAGTAATTAAATAGATGCTTCCAATAAATGTTAACTCACCATTACCTATTCAGCCTTCATTAAGAATTCTCAAAAGCAAACATTTTCTCTGTTAGGTGCTGGTCCTGAGAAAGATGCAGTTCTCTTTCTCTTCTTGTCCAAATACTGAAACTAATTTTTCCCTAAACTAATTTTTCCCTAAACAATAGTTACTATTTTAAAACATCTAATCACCATCTAAAAACAAAAAACCCAAAACCAAAAACAAAGCACCACTTTTTTTCATAAAGAAAATTACTTATCATCCAAACTCTTCAGAGACTACAAAAAAAGACAAAGAAACATACTAAGAATAAATTAAAGAAGAAACAAACAACTCCATCAAATTGGCAGCATGTCCAAACTCACAGCGTGTTATTAAATTAAATCAGTGACATTTAAATGAGTGCACCTGTATGCATACAAAAATAATTTCCTAGTTAATTAGCTCTGCAGCTATGGATGCCCTAATAGGTCAAAAGTACATTAATTATACCTACATGAACAGAAATAATTTACAGGTGGCCACAAACCAGTAAATATATCTTAACACTTCAGATTCTTGCACTAGGAGATAAGGTCATATATTCACTTATCATATTTTCCAGGTGTAGAAAACATCATTGGAAGCAAGATGTCATATTATTATTGAGTGCAATTATCCAGATGGCACAGGACAGACACCTCAGATGGCATTGTCCTGGACAGAGGGAGCTGCATATTTGAGGAAATAAGTACAGCCTTGTGCTTCGGACTGCAGCACACTGAGAAAGGCAGAGAGGGGTCAGAAAAGAGCCCAGAGCTGGAAGAGGATGGAAGAGGGCAGCAATGGATCTGAGAAGGAATTTGAGAGTTTGATAAACACAGAGAGCTCCAGACATGGTGATAAAACCCTCAATTACTGAAAAAAAAAACCAACAAACCCACACACAGCAGAAAGGATGCTAAATGTTAATCAAGCATCTGTACAGCCTTGCACTTGCATTCTGATCTCTGCAGAGCATGAGCATTTGACCAAAATATATTATCTGAGTTCTATATTTAGAAAGTAGAATAACATGTTAAACACTATTGCATGTTCCAGACTTGATCAAGACTGAAATTCCATTCTTATTTGAATGTAAAGGAAGGAATTCATGTTCAAACAAAACATCTATTTAATCATTCTCCAAAACAAACCTAATTTTTCAACTTTTATTAACTGAAGAAGCAATAAACTGGAATAGGAACTTCCCCTGAAAGTCCCTGTGAAAAGTCCTGTATATTATTTCTATATTGTTTTGGTTTTATAAAGAGATAGTGTCAACAAAAATATGTGGACTCAGAGCACGCATGCACCAAGAGGAGGAGCTGGAAGTGAAAGCCCCTGATAGCCTGACCACCTCTGTACTTGCAGGAGGCTTAGAACAAAAACCACCTGTAGCCAGGATTGCTAATTCTTAAGTAGGGATACAGCTTAGAAAAGAGTCAGGCTTGTGTTGCTCAATTTTTCTGTAACTTCCAAAAACCGTTTCATCTCTCTACTGCAACAGATGACCTACATGAAACTGCAGAAATTATCCACTTCATCTTCAGGAGGGAAGGTAAAAAGGATGAATAGGAGAACAGCGGAAGAATTGGGGAGTATTTCTCAGTGGTGATAACTATGCAACAACAAAGAGACCTAAGAGCAATTATTTTTGCACTAATATTTTATTGATTAGGTTTTTTGGTAGATAAAGTACATGCACTTCTTTATTTAAAATCAGGTGTGTTATTGAGTCAACACTGTTCAACTTCTGTGAGCAGTGTTCTTCAGTATCTTTGGAATCAAGGAATTTGTTCAGAATTTGACATTCTGATAGTTCCTTTCACACTGCAAACTCATCTGCCTCTACTGCTTAACTAAGATTTTTCTCTCTGGGACTTTCTGTGTATCAACTCTATCAAGAAGGCTCGAGTGTGACAAAAGGAATCAGATGAATGTTTCAAAATTAGTTTGGTTGGGATGAACATAATACGGATTGCATCTTATATTACATTGTCTCAAGGTTGACTGCATGGTTTCTTCACTCAGAATAAATAAATCAAAATTAGAACAGAGGAATTCTAAACTCTCACCATTGAACCTCGTATTAATCAGACCAAATAAAGAAATTTAATTAATCAAACTAAAAACAGTGATTTCAAGGCAATGCATGAAACTGGAGTTTCTGAAAACTATTTGTCTTTCCGCTGAAAAATAGCACTAGTCAGACAAAGGATGAAGAAATAGTCAAGCCAACAGCATTAATGAAAAACTTGCATAACACATTGTTGATTATCCAATTTCTAAGAGCTTTTTTAAAAAAATGGAAAATAGCTACTAAAAACATTAGATTTTAATGAAGGTTGTTAGCCTTGACAGAACAATCACTTTATTCTACTCTTTTCCTTTCTCTGTGCATTTTTAGAAAAAAGTAAAACTGAAGTACAACCACCTGCATATGAACTGATGTTGCAAAATAACTGAGCAGTAGTTTTGTGACCTTCAAAACTCTTGTCTCTCAGGCCAGTGAGAAAATTGTAACAGCAGAGTATTTAATAGGTTCAGTTTTGTTAGCTGAATGTAAGGTTCTGCTCTAGAGCAGAAGAATTAGGCAGTGTCTATACTTAACTGTGGACAGCCCAAGGTCAGTGGCACCTCAAATGCTGTCACACACTGACATGCAAAGACCGGCAAGCACACCCCCACTCTCTGATTTTCAGCCAGTTCTGAGTTGACGATAAGCTATTTAATTACTGCAATTTTAGGACAGGAAATGAGGACACCTATCATAACCATTAAAAAAACCCCTCGGATAATTGTGTTCTAACTCTTTTCTTATAATGAAAACACTGAAAGATGATGGAATTGCCTTGCAAATGGGGAAACTGCACTAAAAGTAAGTGGCAACCACTGGAGTTCTTACTATGTGCTATGAGATTTTTAATACTGTAAAGTAACTGTCGTAACTATTTTCTTTACTACCCATAAAAGAGCACCTCTAGAGAGGGGTTGAAGAACTGGAACAACACAACTCCAACTAATGATGCACAATCATTAGACTCCTCTCCAGCACAAAGGCTGTTCCTAAAGGGCTCCCATTCCAGAGCAGAACTGGCCCAGCACAGCAGCACTGGGCAAAGCTGCTGTGCATAATGACAGACAGAGAGCAAAACAGCCAGAAACTATTACCTGAATACCAGTGGTCTGTCAAGGCCACATCACCTGCTACATTTGCCTGAGCATTTATTGATTTGCTGCAAACTAAACGTCTCATTTTTTTGAAAAACAGTGATTCTGCAGTTGTGGCAGATACCATGCAACACAATTCTATCAAAACCAGCTTCTAGTAATGCATCCCATATGAGTGAGCAACACAAGCAGTCCTGCCTGTCTTCACAGCTGTCATCCCCACATCATTATTTTCCAGGTTACAGAAGTACACAATACTTCAAAGAGCAATCAGTCAACATAAAAATGTTCATGTCACGCCATGGAGAGCTTTCACATTAACTGCAAAGACAAGCAGTATATCATGGCACAAAATGTCTTTGTTATATTTTTCCAATGGCAACAGTTCAAAGCTGAAGGCTACTCAACATGGCAGGAGAGGTATGGAGAGAGAAAACCGAAAGTATATTTCACAATTTTTTTACAGGACTCTCATGTTCTCTTCAAATATAGCTTTAAGTATAGTGTTAAACTAATCCCTGTAATTTAAGCCAAAGGCAAGCAGCTGAGAAGGAGGAAAGAGGTGGACTATCCTTGCTACAGTTTAGCTCTTCAGGTGTTTTATAAAAAAATATTTTTATTCTTTTTAGTGACAATTACTGCCAAGCAGGATTTCAAGTGCACAAGGAAACAAAAGGAACAAATTTTGTGGCTTCACTACAAATGCTTCTCAAATCAGTAGTTACAGACATGTTTATTCAATATTCTACTATGGTGTCTGAGGTTTTGTGCCCCAAACACATCTTAGAAAACTTCTGACTAGAAAGAAACTTAACAGAAGTAATCACCTCTGAAAAGAACTCATCTTTAAAGGACCATAAAGTAAGCTACCATACAACCCCTGCATCTGTCATAAATAATATTAAATTACTTTTCAGAGCATAAATACGTTCTTTGGCTTCACCAAAACCAGCACACCAGAATGCAACTTACTCAGCTGTAATGCAGCAGTACTACTGAAATGTCCTTCTAATCAATAAAGCTGCAAACAGGTCTTTTGGCTGATATCTGTGGCCATAAGTTCACCTCCCACACATTATTTCTACCCACTGGAGCTGCAACCCAGAGATCAACATCATTTGGTTGCCATCCACTTGGCTTTATCAGCAAATAAAACCAAAACATATTTTCTCCATTACATTTTCTCTCCTCATCTACTTTCAAAAAAAAAAAAACAAAAAAACAAAAAAACCCATGACAGAGAGGCACCCCTTGCCAAAATGCAGACTCCTGTTACTGCTTTGTGGTTATTAAGCTGTGAGAGGCCATTCAGTGTCACAAGGAGCCAGGACATCCAGCAGCACTGTATCCTTGCTGGTCTTGCTGTATTCCCACTATCACCTACAAGCTCACAGGTGTTCTAGCACTGTAACATCCCTGGAACTCTCCCTACAGTGCATAAAAAGGGTGCATTTTGCTGGAAAAGGCTTTAAATATTTGGGTTTGTGTCAAACCTCCCAACTTTCTGGATGATTATATGGGTTTAGAGCACAATGCTATGATTTTGTCACTGCCACACAGCTGTTCCAATAGAGAGCAGAGCTGTTGTGGATGCTGGCACTTCAGCATAGCACTGGCACAGACCTTACTGCCCACACAGGATGACACAGGAGGCAATGACTGCAGTGAGCCACCATGACTCTGTCAGAGAGACAGGAAGGAGAGCTGCAAAGAGAAGTGCTCACCTTTTTCCAGGATCTGGGAGACAGCCTGCCCCCTTGTATTTCACCAGGAATATAATGGCAAGGAGATGCCTAAACCTATATAAGCACATGTGATGTTCTGCTATAAAACTGACTTATGTATTGCCAATGTGGAATTTTAGCTTAGTGCAAGAGTCCCCAGTAAGACACAGAGTGAGTCTTATCCTCTCCACTGCTGTGTAGAAATGAGGAGGCTCATTCCAGTGGTTTACAGAGGGATTGGTCCTTCCCTTGACACCTGCATGTAATTCTCATTAATGGAAGTGTGAGTTTAGTCTGTGCACAAAGGAGAAACCAGCCCCATGTAGACATCAGGCTGCAGTTGCTTGAGGGACTAACTACTAATTAATACCTTTCGGTAACATCCACTCCCTTCCTAGTAATTTTTGTCACCTTGTAGATCTCCAGAGGAAAGCACTGGTAAATGGAGCTCTGCTCAGAATATCAGGAGCATTCTGGATGTTCATGGATGTCCAGGATGTTCAGGAACACCCAATCTCATATGCAGCTCACCTGGAGTGCCTTCCCTAGCAGTCTTAGGTAGCTCTAGAGCACCTTGTTAAATTAATTTGGAATTAATTACTGCAAACAAAAATACACAGAACATTAAGATGCTGGCCCAGCCCACATACTTTCCAAAGAGCCTCTGAAAAAGTTCAGAAAACCAACAAAAAAATCCAAACTTAGTAAATCTCAGTGCTGAAGGTGTAAGAAGGATCATGTCATCTGAAAGATGCTACAGACACTTGAGACATGACAAAATACGGTTCAGACATGCAGTATAAATTGAAAACTCCATTTTTATGTTGTTTTAAATACAAATACATGAACTTAAATTTTGAGGCCATACCCAAGAGTATTACTCATCTAATTTGCAAATTGATCAATAAATAAATAAAAATGGATAAGTCTGAAAGATTACTTCCACATGGATGGAAGTAAAATTCCTTTTTTGTCCAAAAAGGACAAAACTAACATCAAAACTAGAAAAATAAATCATTAACATTTCATGACGAAAAAACCCGTAACACTTGATTACCAAACACCTGAAGAAAAAGAAAGAAAAACAAACAAACAAAAAAAAAACAACCCCCCCAAAAAAACCCTAAACAAATCAAAAAACCGCCACAACTAAGGACACATCAGACAGTGAATTAAGAAAGATTTTATTTTCTACATTGCAAATCTAACTTGGAAATAAAACAACCTACAGCCTTTGCAAAGCATAGAAGTCAACAGAGTATGTGGATGGCCACTTCATCAAAAGATTCTGCCAAGAAAAAATTGTATGTCGTATGCAAACAGTGATCTTGTCCCAGAAAACTATCCCAGTCCAAGGACAAATGCAATGACTTCAACAGATTTCCCAAAAATACCCAATCAACAACAATAACATGCAGGTAGACAAGTCACAGAGCAAAAATAGGATCATTGGTGCAGAGAGCATAATGAAGCAGAGAGTGATACAACAAAACACTCTATGAAAGGATACAAAAGAAGAGAAATTTATTTCTCTCAGGCTCTCAAAGATCATAATTTATTAATGAATGTGAAAATAAAAAGGAAAGAGCAGGAGCAGGGGCCCACTTTACAGGAACCTGTTACTACCTATTCCACATCAAAGGTCCAACAGCCTTTACCCCCCTGAAGGACAGGCCTCTGTATTCCCTGCTTTGGCAATTTTGCTATGAGAAGCCTCAAGGAAGGGGCAAAGAAAAGCACGGTTTATGTGCCGCAAATTCACCAGTAATTTTTTATCTTAAAATCCACAGTCTTTATGAAAGAACCAGTTTCTGCTGTCTAAATGGGAAGGTTAATTTTAATAATTTTACTGATAGGTTATTATATATGCTTTTAAGTGACAACAAAGAATTCTGGTGAGTGTATTACACTTTTCTTAAGGAATATTAATACCTTTTTCTTTTCAAAATTAAACTTAATTAATTAAAATTCCTAGAATTTAAAAAATATTGGATTTTCTCTCTGTGCTTTTCTGAATTAGCTCTATTTATCTGTATTTTTGATGTTCAGACACCATAGCAAGAAATGTATATGGAAAAAAGTGGACATAAAACTGTCATAAGAGAAACCCCCTAAAGGAAAAAAGTGCAGGAATAGAGAAAGAATTTGAAGTGACAGGAGAAAGGCCTAATAATAATGAATGTAAGAAAATAGAGAATGGTTTGTCACATTTCAACATATGAGTAGTAGATATCATATTTACACACAACTTGTTTCACTAAATTATTTCATGACCTTGGGCAAAGACTGTTTCAATCCTCTGTGGTGTATTTATTCCAGCATCTCTAAAACAGATGTCATTCCTCTGCCTCTGTAAATACTGCTCTCACCTATCTACAAAAAGGAATTACCTAAGATTGTGGCAAGAGCTAAACCAGGTTTGAGTCAACTTTAGTCATTGTGCCATACACCATTCCTGGCTACACGTCTTCTGCTACTGTTTTACTCTCAAACTTGCAACATACTATAAAACATGCCAGAGCTCTGTCTTTCTCTCCAAAGAATTTAAAAGTTCCATGCCTTAAACACATTCATTCCGTTGGCAGTACTAGTCCAGCATACACAAGTTTCTGATTCTGAGACAACAAAAACATTCACTAATGTAAAACAGAAAAATGTCCTAGGATAAGAAAAAACTGACAGCCAACAGTTTCAGAAATCAAAGACAAAAGAGCAAAGCCAGCCCTATGCTGAGTTAATAAAAGACTGTTTGTGTAGTTTTTTCATGTCAAGAGTTCTGTATTTTAAAAGAACATAAAAACTTCATTGTTGGTAAAATGAAACTAAAAAACAAGGCACTTGATTTTCCTTTAGCCATAGCTCAAAGTTTACATTTTACTCTAAAGAATCATGCCTTGTTTTATCGATTTTTAAATATGAATTGGCATGAAATTACTATTTCTTCAGTTAGACAAAACCAGTTAGAAGAAACACCTTAACAACAACAGGTTTATCTGCCAAATGTATAATGGGAAGTTAAATGCTTGTTGTGTTTCCTACACTACAGTATTGACAATGAAAATTACTTTCTCATGCCCTTAGAACAACCATTTTTGGGTACCCCATAAAACAGGAAAAAGCAGTGCTACTGCACATGGTGCAAACTAAGGTAATGTGACAAGCCAGCAGGACAGAAGCTATCTAGCCTTCACAGAAGAATAGAAAGAACCTTTTCAGCCTAATGCAAAGCACAGCAATTATTATTAATGTTACTATAATACAGGAACAGGTAGGTAGCTTCCTCAGTGATGTGACAAATGTGGTGATCTAAAATTACAAATGTAATCATGAACTCAATCACACTTCCAACAGTAGTATGACTACTAGAGAATATTGTCACTAGCCCATTTTATTGGCTAGTGATCCTAAACACAGAAAAGCTAAATACATGCACTATATAATTTTGCAAATATGCTAAGATCTATTTGTTTTCATGAAAGAATCCAAAGGGAAAAAAATAGGAAAAGGATATAGATTCCTTGTAGCTGGATGATGACAGAAGGAAAGGCAGAGAGGAAATAAAACTGTGTATCACACACAGCTGACAGTGGTTAGAGAAACAAAATTATATATTGATGTTGCAGGGTTAATAGGAGGCAGGAAAAATACACCAAATATCCAAACTCTGCAAAGCTGGTGATGATGGAAGGGACAAGACTGCATGTTCTCCAGGTATACTATACATTGCAACACAGGCTCTAAGCTGTCCCAGGTGGGGTGATGTGCAGGGCCCATCCCTGGGACACAGAACAGCCATGGGCACCCAGGAGCAACCAGGCTCTGCTCTGCTCACCTCCTGCTCTCCTTGGGACGAAGGTCTCATCAACCTCCTCCTCATGCTCTCATTTTCTTCCTTACAGTAACTGAAGGCTTCCCCTCTGCACTTCTGCTCAGCTCCCAGGTTGCCATCTGGAGCAGGCAATTTCTCCTGGCATCAGGCATCACTGTCTTCCCATGCTCCTAATTGCTCCTTTTCCTAACCTGGGCTCTGCCTACCAACAAACCCCTGTCTCCAAGTGGCCACACAGCACAGAGATGCTCCCACCTCTCCCTGAGGCTGTGTTCTCACACTTTGAACAATGTAAGGCAGTCCATTCCAGGCTGGCTGTCACTTGGTGAGTGATGCAGCCCCTGCAGGCAGCTGGGACTGCAGCCCACCAGCACAGCATATGGCCTGTTCCTCAGGGCCCTGGGGCTGTCACTGCTGCTCTCAGAGTGCCCCACTGCCACTGCCAGGGCATTAGTGGGAAGCACAAGTGAGAAGCACAAGGCAGCAGAGGCCCCATGCTGCTGGCCTGGAGGTGTCAGAGAAGATGCAGCTGACACGTCTCCTGCTCTACCTGTCACATCAGCAGGGTCGCAGCGCTCATGTAGCTGTGCCTCACCCTGACAAAGCCAGCTGAGAGAGCCACGTTAGGCTCCCAGCCCCTCCTGAGCTCCTGAGTTAACAGGGACAGGGAACGTTACCTTTTACTGCAATAAGATAAAGCCAATTAGTTTCTGTCAGAGGACTCTTACCTCTCGAATAGAAAGATTCTGAGATCCCATTGGTCTAACAAATACAGCCTTATTGGTTAACCTCCCCCTTTCTTTCCCCTTCAGTTGCACATCCTCTAAGAGGATATACCCCAACTGGTAATTCTGCTCCAACCTGGGAAGTCACTATGTCTGATTTACTGGAAAGGCCAACACAAAACTGCAAATGTGCAATGCATACATTCAGTAATCAGCAGTAAGGGTTTGAACAAGAGGACAACATTTAACAGGCATTTGCAAAACTGCTCTTTGTGCCCTAACCATGTATCTGGAGTGAAAAACAAGGTCACAGAGAGGAAAAAGCAGAAATACTATATGAGAAAAAAGGCTAAAAACATCTATTGCATAAATAATGAATGCTAACCAGTTACAGTGGAGGGCTGCAGTAATGAAGAGGAAGAAAGGAAGTGCAGCTTAACTAGTTCAATTTGTTATCCTTCAGGATTTAACAGTATGTTAATCACAGTACATTAATGACAGATTAATATTAAACAGCTAAAAAGCATTTAGTCCTTATGCAATGGTTAATATATATCAATAATATATTTGTTTTTTAATTGATTTCTTTTGCAAGTTACTATTAAATTCATATTAAATACCTAGTTCTACACATTTATACGGTAGAGTTTAGTGGTGTTTACTCCAGGTATTGTCATTATTAAGAAGTTAACATTGACTAGCATTTATCTTATGTTTAAAATAATTGTACTTGATTTTTCAGTTTTCTAAAACAGAAAAATTACCTAAGCTCAAATGTTACTGTCAACCAACCTTCCACATATCCCATTGAGCACAAAAGGGAATATGGGTTCTATGGAAAAATTAGGGTGCAACCATGAAATTTAAAAACTTAATAAAATTGCTTGGCACAACCATCTAAATGCATGTCAACAAACCATAAATCTGGCAGTGTTTTAGTTCCAACTGCTGAATTTTACAGAAATTACCACTAAAAATAACATCTACCAGGACAGGAGGTTTTATTCTGGAAAATTGCTTCCTCATTTTCCCAGACAGGATCTCTGACCTGGGCTCTCTCTAGCCTATAGTACCAGTCAACAGGCATTTGCTATCAATTGCAGCTGTTACACCCACTTTGACCGTCAAAAATTCACTAGTGTCCTTTCTCATTTGCATGTGAAGCACAGCCATAACATAACTTTGCACTTGTTTCACAGAAAAGTAATTTTTAAGGGTTTCAAGATAATTTCTAAGTATTTTTACAGGAAATGGAGAGCAAAAAGTAAACAAAAACATTAGAAATCAATCATCCACAAGTACTTTAGCCTATCAAGTTCTCAGTTGTCATCAGATTTTGCAAGGCCCATTTTGAGACCTCTATTTCTTGCTGTTTTACTCTTGCTAACTTCTCAACATAAAACAATGACCTTTACTTCAGTCAGCAGTCCTTCTGATTCTATCAAACCAATGATTTCTTCTGACTGCCAGAAGAAAACTAACCTCTATTTTAAGGACCCTGTGCTACAGTGTTTGAAAAAACCAACCAACCAAAACAAACAGAAACCCCCAAAACTGCACAGTAGTATTTCTTTACCTCTTTTATCAAGCTGAAGTATTCCTTAAGGCTGCTGACAAATTTTTTTATTGGTCTTAAGTTATATGGCAAACAAGGACATAAACAGAACAAAAGGCTTTCTGGGTCTTCTTTATAAATAGTTTTTTTTTATTGCTTGGTTGTTGCCAACTATTTCCAGCAATAGACCAAAAGATAAAGACAGAACCTTGACCTATCTGAAGTATGATACAAAAGACAAGGTTTCCTATCAAGTTATACATTTTTGACGGGTGGTACCACAATGAAAGTACCCACTGTACCTCAATTACTGACACTCTATATCCCCACAGGCAGTCCTGCCCAAACCTGTGAAGTCAGTACATCCAATTTTCTTTTACTTTTGTGCTTCAGAAATGTATGTAGGAATTGAACGGCCCAGATTAATAATACTGTTCTCCTTCTCCTTCATGGCCTCATTTAAAGAAACCTATGTCTTCTTCCAGTGTTACCCACCCTCCACAGGCTTCTAGAGGACAGCTATTCCAGGCCCTGAGGCTCACTCAAGGAGGTTTTATACACTGTATCTTGAACATGGGCTGATGTGAAAACATTTTTAACAATCAAAGTGCTAAATTCAAAGTTCTTTCTCAAGCTGGAACTTATTGTTTCTTTTTATTGCTAGCAGTAATTTTGTTCTTATTTATATTTGATCTCTTTCAAAAGACCTTAAGAATAATGGCCTTCTTAACACCATCTCCTGAGAAATCTCTTTTCTGTTGATACAGAAGACCAAAGCTTTTCCTTTTGCTGCTAATGTGATTATAGAAGTAGTTCTTGTCATTCTTAATGTTTCTTGCTAAACACATCTAATTTTTGAGCCTCAGTTTTCTAAGTAGCTCTCCATAAATCTATGTTACTTTTTTATAGCTGTTCTTAGTAAACGAACTAATTTTCTTTTCTACATAAAACCAGTGGGGAGTTCATGATTCAGTCAAGTTAGTCTTTAATAATCTTCCTCTGCTACCCTTCTTCCACACATGGATAGTTTTGAATTATGCTGTTAATGTCATCTGTTTGAAAGCAGGTCACCTTACTTTCTGCTTTCCTTCAACTGTCCCCCACGAGATTTTGAAGTTTTATATATCTGCCTTCTTAAAAGCCCTTGTTTCTCTGTTCCTCTAGCAGTTCTCCCCCAACCCAACTTCCTCAGCATTCGATGTTTTGGATCAGATTGAAGGCTGTTTGAATGATTTCCATTTTTGCATTGTCTCTATCAATAAACAAGTACTTGTTAGTTAATGAACCTGATGAATTATAAGACTTTCCTAAGCATCCACAATTTTTGTGTCCTCCCTCCCTATAACACCTCATTATTTAAACTTCAAAATCTATCTAACCTCAAATTCTGCATCAATATAAATCCGTTTAATAAAAACTTCTCACCAGACTCCTGATTTCATGATCTTTCGTAAATATCAAAAAGCAAAAATTTTCTCCTTGTGGTTTTCTCATTATGGTTTTTGACTTTTATACAGTTGTTCAGGTTGTGGGCATTTTGCTCATGTTCTCCTTTAACCTCCATTTAAAGCTTTTACCCTAAGCTAGTCAGCACATATTAAAAACTGAAACCTCTTATTCAAATGTTCCATATCATGTCCTAGTGTTTCTCACCCACAAACCTACCCAGCATATTTGGCCAATAATTTTATGCATAGCAGGAAAAAAAAGAACTTGTTTAAACATATCCAAATTTCATTGTGTATTTTCCACAAAATGCAGTCTAGTAGAATCGCATGTGAAAGAAAGCAATTAGTTGGGATCTTAATAAATTAAAACAGCAATCCCACTAGAAATATTATGTCATTAGTAGAAATCATTTTTTCAAGTGAACATAATCATGACAGAACCATTTAAGAATACAGACAGGAAACAATATTCACCAGGAAGTTTACTTGATTACTCAAATAATTAACAAGATTGAGGGTGCTGTATCTGAATTTATACTACCTAGAAACAGAAAATTAGAGTAAAATTAATCCAGTAGATAGTCCTAAAGGATATCCTCACTAGATGTGGATATTTACATGCATGCAGGAACTATTCCAGTGCACTCTGAGAAGTTTAAAGATTAAGAATATGAAAGCTGTTCTCATTATCACTGACATATGTGGCCAACAATGAGGTTTTTTCACAATTCTGAATATTGTCACCAGGGCCTACTTGCTGCATATGCAAAAGAGACTACAAGACCAAAGCACAGAGTTGAAAGCATCCCAAATGCCCTGTGCAGCATCACAAATGAGCAACTTCCAAAGTGAAAGGAGCAATCAGTAGGGATGGCAAAGCCCAGGAAAGACAGACAAGAGTTGTGACACTTTCCCTCCCATTCCAAACTTTTGAGTTTTGTGGTTCAGACAGATATTGAAATGGAATTGCCTGACCTTCTTTTTCAAGCGATCAACTTTCTTATGCCATTGTTTTCCTTCAGGTGTATGGAAGGTTCTCCTGGCTAACATTTAGTTTCTTTTCTTAGAACAGGTAACAATTTACTGGTTATTATGTATCTACACTCTTATTTCTCTTTTTAAGCTGAAATACTATACTCTCAATTTAAAGTCTACATTGTAATTAAGGACAGCAAACAAGAAACCTCAAGATCAATGCTTCATCATAGAATTATGTATAAAAAAGAGCAAAAGGAGCAGAAAAAAAGGAAAACCCACTACATCACACTATGAAAAATAAAGACAGGATCTACAATGAAGATCATATTATAAAAGTGGAACTTAAGTTTATTTTTGTAGTAAATCAATTGGTTTTAGTAGAAACATTGCATATAGAATGGATTAAAGGGAAAAAATGTCTAAAACTAACTTTGAAACATGATGGTTTTCAAAACTATTTCTGAATCTAGGAATTAAAATAGTGGTTTATACACATTTCTGATCCTAAACAATAGACTCCATAAAGGCAACAGCTAGTGAAAGGGAAAGTCAAGAGGGAAAGTCAGCTGGGTGCTTTTAGAAATCTTGTTTTCTTAAGCAAAGTCTTCAGGCATCACAATAGTTCCCAAAAATACATATACATAGCATGATAAAGTAAGGCCATCAGGAACTGTCTCCAGTCATTGCCTGGGGCCAAGCAGAGAACAGCTTTGCAAAATAGACCTGAGAAAAAGATCTTCTTAATAAAGCAGTAAGAGCAAAGAATAATGGGGAAGAAATGGAAGGGAAAAAAAAGAGGCAACTGATTTTTTTTATCTATTTTTACTCCAGCTTTGTGCCCTACTGCAATGAAAGACTGCTGAAGTATTTCAATCAAAATCAGGGCTCAGACCTATTCTTTTTCCTGAGGTATGATCTTGAGTGTGGAACTCAGCTCAAGATCCCTTTCCAGTCTGAACTGACTCGTTCTGGTTCATTGCATTCTCCAGTATAATTGAACTATGAAGTGAAGGGCTACTATTGCGTGTGAAATTAATAAAGGTAAAAGAAGGAAAATGACTGCTCCAGATGGCCTACCAGAGCTGCAGACAAAATACGTGGTAATGCTTATAAAATTAAATTAAGAACGAACTGACTACGCGTACAATAATAGTAAAACAACTCTGCCTATTCCAGCACAGGAACCTCACAACAAGAGGCTTCAATACACAAATTGCAACTCAAGAGCCAGGTGTGTGTTTATGAGCTCTGGGCCCTTGAAATATGATAAATTCACCATGGGAAATAAAGAAAACTAGCATTGGAAAAAGTTTGCTTTTATCTTCCAGCACTCATATGCCAGCAGTACCAAACCTTCCCTTTTCCTTCTCTCCTCCTCTCACTTCCCCTGGCAATTCATCACCCTTTATGGACCATTTCAATGCTTTACAAAGGTGGGTCTCGACTCATAGTCAGGTAAAGTCTCTGCATACCGGATCTGCAGGAGCACCTGTTCCAGCAAACATCCTCCAGTGATGTGCAACTTTGTGAGGATTTTTCAGCAGATAACAAGCACCAATGAAAATATTTCTCCTGTTCACTCAGTAAAAGAAGGATGGGCTCCCACTCCATTTATGACACGAATAAAGGTTTGGGGAAAATGAAGTGTCTGGGATCCTTTGTTACCATGGTGACCACCCCCTTTGGAAAGCCAACTGATTGCAGTTTGTTGACAGAATGATTTGTAACTTAGTTTCAGAGAAGTGGGGTGTTCATCATATTTTGACTGAAACAACTCATTTTTAGTTTTGCCTTTTGCCTTGTCTTTGGCTTACAGAACAATATGGCTAAAACATGAGAAAATCTGTTGATGTTATTTACTGTTGTGAAGCCTCTGACACTAGCAAACAAAGAGGAATGCTGTTCAGCACCAAAAATGTCTTCACTGATTAGCATGAAATGCCTTATCACTTGGCCCCACAGGACCAAGGGGGATGCAGTTTTAGATGCATTGTGCATTACAGTCTGTCTGCAGTGAAAGAATCTGCATCTTACCTTCAAGTGCTCAGCCGGAATGCAGAGTGCACAAGTTCATCTACAGATAATAATTGGAAGCAGCGTGCTCAGGACATTACCCCATGCAGGAGAGAAAACAAGGAAGGCTAAAAATAATTTTTATTCAACTAAGCAGCATCTGAAATTTACAGCTGCTTCCTGAACAGAGTAACACCTGGTGCACAGGGACAGCACATTGCAGTATGTCTGACTGGGTACCGCATGCTGCAGAGGGCTCCCCAGCTGGGTCAGTACCAAGCCTGGTGCTCAAAGGACTCCAGGAACAGCAGGAGTTTAAATATTTTAAGGTAGCAAAAGCAATTGCTGTTACCAAGAGAAGTCCTGCTTTCCTCTAGTCCCATACACTCCACCTAGCCCATGACACTCTGAGCTTTTATGCCAGCATGGCTTTTTGTAGCTGCAGTTTCATCTGGATCCCATGGCTGAAATAAAGTCTAAAGCAAAAAAGCTCATCATGTGGCTATGGAGGTATGAAAAGGAGGAGGGGCTAAAAAGGAGAGATGGTTACAGATTTGTTTTGGTGCCAGTGTTAAGCAAAAGCCCTCTTATCTCCCCCAAATGTGTTTCCAGTTTTGCAGCCATAATTGGATATTTAATATGTGAGCTTTTATGGCATTTGAGTGTTAAAAGAAATTGCTACCAGGACTTCCAAATATTTTGTGCAATATGAATTACTTTTTCTTAGTTTTCTATTTATGCCACAGTATCATAATTCTGTTTTCTTTGACATTTATTAACAAGAACATTATATTAAAGCACTGCAATCATCAAGAACTCTGAAGTTTGTGAAGTGCTATTGCTGATTCCTCAAGCTGGTCATCTGTTTCTCTTTCAGATACTGCAGTCAACATTCTGGAAAGTATTACAGTGCCAAATAAAGAAGATTCATTCTGTGCAGTATTGCATAGCAGGAGATCATACCTGAAAGATTTAACAGGCGCTTGGCCACCACCAACCAGCTGTAGCTAAAATACCTTGTTAAAACGATAAAGTAGCAAGCAAACTCTGCATATTAACATGCAGATTTCTGAGATTTATTATTTTAGGTGTTGATTGGTTTTGGTTGGAAGCCAGACTTCTCAGAAGACTTCTCAAGGTTCAGTAAGTCTCACTGGAAAAGAACTTTTGGATTCAGAACCAAGACTAGAAAATGTGTACACCAAAGAACAGTTACTAGCCCAGTGTCTATGGATCTCAAGGCAATATGGGAAGACAACGCTAATGTTTCTGTTCTGTCACTCCAAAACTGGAAGTGACTGCTTTCTTTTTTTTTTTTTTACAGATTATATCTTCTTTCTCACATTTTTGGGAGCACAAGTCCCACAAACATTCATTTTGACATAAAATAGAACTTTTCAAAATCAGAAATTTTTGCCAAGAATAGTAACAAATTGAGAGGAAGTTCAAATTATGCTGGAGTGAACACTATAAAAACCACCCTGCTATCCAGACAAGAGAGCACAATATATCCATCACAACTATTCCACATAGAAGAGCACTATCTTAAAGTGTATAGAGTATAATTGAAGAGGATTGTCAAATATAAAAGTAAATTCAGATTAAATATTTTGAAATTCCCACATAACCTCATTTGCAGCAAGGCTAAAATACAGAAGCCAGCATTCAGAGTGTACCCAATTAACATTCAGAGACGCAAAGCAAGACTTCTCCTAAGAAGCCCTAAGGTTTTTTAAAACCAGGCAATAGATGAGAATGAAGCAGATAGATGTAGGGTGTCCAGAGAAGGGCACTAAAATCCATCATTTAAAATAAGATCTGCTTCCACATACTCCTGAGCATGCCAATGCTCCAGCTTCATTGCACTTGAAAGTAAAGCCTCCAGGAGAGGTAATTAGAACAGTAGCTTGATATTTATCATGGAGATGCCATTCCCCAGCATGTGAGTTGCGTTTACTCTACACTAATACTGAGCATAAATTTCATCTTTTATTGATTTATAAATATTTCATACTATGTAAAATATTGTCAGATTATAATTCTCTCTCCATAAAATGGCAAGCAAATGTCCAGCCATCTGTTTGGCTAATGAGAACAATCACCCAAGCTACTTTTCAAGCATAACGCATCCCAGTTTGAAACTGCTTTCAGTGTAAGCACCTGTTCATACATATCAATTAAAATGATAATTACTCCGTTAGTGAATATAATCAAAACAAAATAGTTACAGCTCTATTGTTTACCAATTAAGACTGCAGAGCTCACTGGTGATATATTTCTGGGCTCATTTTTTCTCTTCCTTACCCATTCTAAGACTGGATCAATTTCACACCAATTTAAGGCAATATGTGTTTCAGTATTTGAGAACTTATATTTATAAAGAAGCAAAACTACACATGGTCTCCTGGAAGGTGTCTCTCTTTATGACAGATCTCAGTGACATACCTTCCCCAGAAGAAGAGAGGACACTTCCCCCTTGAAAGAGAGGGCCATTCTATGCAAGTTGAACAAGTGAATGATGGAGATAAGAATGGGAATTCTGCACTTTGTACAGAGTTCTTACCACAGGGTAATTGTCAGACTTTTTTTTATACTATTAATTATTAGCATTTAGCAATGAACTCATGATACAAATTGGATTATGATGGCTTTTTATAGCAGACATGTTAAAGTGCACTTAACTTCAGCACAGAAAGTAACTCTCAGAAAGCTTATGTATCCTTTCCACAAAATGCAATGCTGCTGTTCACATGCTCATCACTTATCCAGTTTTGCTCAAAATTCCTCTCAACATAGAAGAAATTCTTCATCTGTGTATCATTTGCTATTTCTCAAAATCTTTCTGAAGTATGACTGTACTTAGGTGTGGGCCTGTGCTCCTGTGTGGTGACCAGAAATTTTTTGGAGCATCTCATTGGTACAGCTCCCTTGCTCCCTTCACCAGAGTGAATGCTGTTCTCTGGTTTTTATGAGGATGATGCAGATTTGCTGTGCCATTCCCAGCTCTGATAGCTACTGCATTTAAAAGACTCCTGTTTGTTGAAAACCAAACAATTTATCCTCCAACAGTCACAACAACCTGAGACATTCCTTCTACCAGCGCTGTATGGGCACCCCTATAAAGTCACTGGGCATGAATGCAGTGAAACCTTTGCACAGTAAAAACACATCCTTACTGACTTAATGTCCCTTTAGTTTTCTTCTATGTTGAAATCAAATCACACCTTCCAAATGCAACATCCTTCTCCAATACATATTTCCTAAAATGGGTTTCAGGTTGGAAATTTCAGTTGGAAATGTATTTCTTCCCCAGCTGAACCTACTTAAGTGTTGATAGAGGTAATTGATGTTGAGAATGTAATTGCTGTGAATATGAATTCTAACTTCTAGATGAGTTTAATTCACTTTAATGTACACAAAAAAGGGGCCTCTTCAAAACAATACACCCTATATGATAATAGAAATAAGTTTCTTCCTTGCCTGCATGTACCAGATTTAGCCTATTGACATAAGCAAGAATTGCATAAACAAAGAAATGCAAATCCAGGTATTACACCCATAATCACATTGTTGCATGAGCTTCCAGAGCAATGCTTGTGTATGTGTAAGATATTCCCATGTTGAAACTGCTCTTTCATGCACACTATAAAGTGAAATTTGTTCATTCCCTCTAACAAGATGAGAAGCAGCTTTGTGTTTCCACAAAACAGACTTCTGATTCCCATTGTGTCCCTTGTACAATTCCTCCAAGCCCATGTTCTTCCTCCCTTCTTAGGCTCCAACCCCATCAGCATACAAGTCAGTACTGGAACTGAATTCAGGGGGCCTCATTCCACAAAGGTTAAATGAGTTAACACGTGAGGTGACTTCTCTGACAACTGTGGCTACTGCAAATTTATGCTGGAATATGTGTGGATCAGGAAAGTTTGCTACTCACATCTGCTCTTGTCTTTGTTACCAAATGGAACTTAGTACATCTATCAAGAAAACTATTTTCTAGTTTATGGCTAAACAGTTGTCTTTTCCTCCAGGGAAATTCACCTCAAGAATTACGATGCAAAAAGAACATTTATATTTCATATACAGTGCTGTAACAAGCAACACTGTAAAAGATAACACACTTTGCCCATAGATACTTTTCCATAGTTCACTGAAATGTGGATGTTTGGTACAATGGATACTAAATATTTTTCTTCCTCCTTTTATTCACTCAATCCATCAAAAGTTGACATCAATAAACATGACTGTGTTAACCAATTGCAACACTTTCCAAGACAGGAGAGGCACCTGGAAACTGACAGTGATTTTAATATTAGCTTTGACTGAGATAAATTCTGACATGGCTTCCACCATATATATAATTCTCTAAAGACTCTGATAGACAGAACCCATTTTATGTCCTCAGAGCACCAAGTGCACCCTGTCATATTGAAAGATTTGTCAGCCTGAAGTCACCCTGAGCCATCATGACAAAAAAAGCAATTGTCTAGAGTACAAGAAACCTGGAATGAAATAAAATTGATTTTTAAAATAGATCATATGTACTTAGTGACTTTTAATTCAGGAATCAAAAATGTTCCCTACTTTGCTTCCACATAAATAATTATTCTCTGATGAAAAAACCATGGCAATAAACTACCCTTTTTCCTCAAAGTTGTCATTAAAAATGCAACATGTAAGTGTGGTCATATAAAAGGAAACATTTCCTTGTTCTAGACTTAACATTTAAATTGTCACTTTTTGTGCAAGTCTTGCAGAAATCATAAGATTTTCTTGCAAAAGCATTCATACCTACTTTAAATTCACAGAAGAGCATGAAAAGTTTCCATGTGGTTTCACTGATTTTTCTGTCCATTCCTCCTATTTCAACTTGAATTTCCAATTTCCTGGTTGTCCATAGATTTGGTATTTGCCTTTTAATCAACCACACGAACTATGTACTTGACGTTCCATTTTTACGGGTTCCTGCCCTTTCTGTAGCTATCTCATGGTATTTCATTTCTGTCAAATTTCCAATCAGCTTTCATTCAAGGGCAGCACAGGTAACATCAAATTGCATTAATGACATTAATTAACTATTTCTGAAACTCACACAAAGAAAACATATTTGTCAGGGTCCTAGCAGTCAGTGAGCATATTGAAAACTCCATCATCAACTTCAAAGTACTTTGGATTTTCTCCTAGATAGTATCAACACCATTTTGAGCTTAACATGTCAAATATTTTTTGTAGCTATCTGAGAAAGCTTCATCATGATAAGAGTTTGTAAAAAAAGCCTTGTTTTACAATAAAATAAAAAAATATTACATGGAAAATTCAGCTTTATTACTGAGCAGCATAAAAGAAAAAAATTATTAACATTATTTGGGAGTTCATAAAGGAACTGACAACACAGGTTGAAAAATATTTTTTTGTTTTTCCCACTTGTAGACAAGGGCTGAGATGCATTGCCCTAAAACAGACAATTTGGATAAATTAAAGGACTGGCAGTGATGGATAACACCAAATCACCCAGAACTTACCTTCTGATAGTGTTTCTACCACTGAGTTAAGCATTCCTAACCAGAACACAACCCCGATATTTAAATGGCCACATCTTACTGCTCCCTCTGGAGCCCTTCTGCCTGTGGTCAGGCTCCTAGGATACAGTGTGTAACAGGAAGAGAGGCGAAGAGAAGACGGGGGAAAGGAATCAGCCTTGGTGCTTTCCTCCTTCCTCAGATTTGCAGCTTCGAAAGTAAAAGAACAGAAAACATTATTTGTAACCTCACAGTCAACACAAATCCTTCCCTGGGACTTTCCAAGACCACAGTTCCCTGTGATAGCTCCTACTGTGAGAGGGAAGCAGAAGGTCCACACTGCACCCTCTTGGGGAGCCCAGGGTTCAGCGAGAATGACAGCAGGGTTTTACAATCGCCTTGAGGCTTCTCCTCTCCTCTGCTACACCCCTCACAGCCCTCTCCAAGTCTGCTTGGTTCTCTGTGGCTCTCAGCCGTTGCTTCAGCTCTTCATGCAGCTACATCCAAGAAGTACAACTTGCTGCAACCTCATCCTTCTTTCTATTCTTCCAGAGAGACTTGCCTGCTTCCTTTCCAAGAATTCACTGAGGCCATGATGTTGCCCTTCTTCCTGCTTTTTTCCAAAGTTTACCTTTAACTCCTTTCTGACTAGAACTTCACCGTGTTCAATTTGCTGTTTGTCAATTAATAGCCCACCTAGATTTATGCAATGTGCATCAACAGCATAGCCTGGTGCCCACCTACTCATCACTGAGTGTAAACAACATAGCTTTATATTGTTGCCTACACTGGGATGAGTCAAGTCCTCTGCAAGGAAACAGTATGGAGACTGTTTTGGGAAACAGTCTATCACCACATGGAGTACAGAAAGGAACGGCTGGCAAGAGGGAATCCCAAATGTCCCTTCTACTCCTCACTCACTTGCTTCCCAGAGAACCTAGACAGACCCAACTACTTCAGCTGCTTAGGCTCAGGATTGCTGCACATTCACTGCAGAGACAAAACATCACAAGGAATAAATTGCTGTCTTGCTACTTCGGCTTTCCTGTCATACTCCTGCTCAGTGTTTTCAGGTGGAGGTAAGGAAATCAATCCCAGGTCCCGTGTGTATAATGGACAAGTTCAGAAGTACTCCAAAGCAGATGTTTTAATTGTATATACATGTACTCAGTGGCAGATCCCTAAAAAAGTAAGAGCCATATCAAATGCCTGGAGGCTGCTCAGGAAGTATGTCCTGAAAATATGAACAAAAGTCCTTTCCACAATCTTGTTTCAGAGAAAATAAAAATATGCTATAGATTAAAAAAATAACTGAAACACCAAGTACCATTTCGTGTGTTTTTATGAATAATAAATAAAGCAATTAATTTCTCAGAAAATAAAACTCTGCTGCAACCCTTATGCATATGTTCTAGCAGTGTGTTTTATTGAACTCCACAGATGTAATTAAGTGTGTCATTCATTTGTTCTCCATTATGGTATTTCAGTCAAACATAAACAGCTTTCAGACTTCATTTGCAAGAAAGATACTTTGAGCCAAGTGATTTGCTAACTTCAGAGCAATAGATTGAGAGGTCTTCCCAGGCATTTAACTTTTCTTCCATGTATTTACAGAGCTCTACACGTGCACACATGTAGGTAAGCACCAATTTACCATGGCACTAACATAGAATAAGTTGACAGATTCTTTATCCCACGTACACTGCCTGATATATGATGCCTTCATGGCATGTTCCTCCTATTCCTGGTAGTTTGTAATAGATTTAATTATGCCTCTGATTCAGCTGTGCTCAGTGGTTTCCATTTCATTTGTACAGCTGGAAAATGTGTGCTGCTGGCAGTTATGCGTCTGCTGCAGTGAATGACTGAAATGGAGAGGAGGGGAAGGGCATAAGGAACTTGTGAGTGGAACTGGAGTACAGTATTTTAATTCTTGTGTTTTAATAAATAAGTCCAAAAATCCAGCCTATCGAGGAAAGTCCCTTTTATGTTACAAGTGATGCGGCTTGACTGTGGTAGAATTCAGCTCAGCCATCATCTGCCTGAAAAAGCCCATTTATAAATGGGACGGTGACTGCAAAATGAATCCCTGGAAGCATTTTTTCAGAAAGGAGGCTATTGACAAGGCTGTATTGAAAAAAGAGTGGACTGTGAACAGAATTATCTGTCACAAGTTAACTCACTGCAAGGTCAACCTTTGACCTTGCACCGATGAGGCAAAAGAGGCTCTCGGTAGGCAATAGAAGAGAAGTTGTTTGAAAGTGGCACTGGGCCAGATCAGCTTCCTTTAGAAGACTGCAAGCAACTGCTGCTGCTTTCTGAAAGGATTAGCTACCAACACAGAACAGTTAGAACCTTTTGGGGGTCTCACCCTGATGTGCCAAAAGTCAGGATTTTCCCAACTCTTGCCTATGCACTTTCTGCTCAAGACCTCAGGAAAGCCCACTCTAAATTTTCTCTATTAGAAAAAGGCCTGCATCTCATACCAAGAATAAATCACTTAGAACAATTTAAATGTGAGTCACCAGAATAATTAAGGGATCGCCCTTTCAGTATTCAGAGCATGCCCAAGATGAATTGGGAACGCTACCTCATTCCTCTTCACAGGCTGCTAACCAGAAGTTCCAGAGCTCCCTCTCCCAAGTTTATTTGAAGTCCTGCACCATGACCTGAAGCAATGTATATTCTGGAGTCTCCACAGACAGAGGGGTGAAAAGTTTTGCACTGTGGCCTCCTGAAGGAGGAGGCTACTACACAAGTACTCATCTGCTCCACAAGTACTTCAGCAGCCCATGTGGTGCCCAAGAGTCTGTGAACCTGCTCAGAGATGCTCGTTCCAGTGAGACATTCGGCCCTCAGCACAGACTCAGTGACTCGCTCCATTCTGTCCTTCACCTTCTGGAGAGGGGAATCACACAGTGCCCAGAAACAAAAAATTATATTCAAAAATCTCTGTTGAGGCCCACAGCTGCTGCACATCCGTCTGTCCATCTGCTATTCCATCCTTAGCAGGACTAGAAAATTTTTAACCTTTAAGTGGGCTCTTAGTTATAAAATTAATAATGCATTTGCAACATTAAAAATCAGCTTCTACAATTACACTCTGTGCCTTTGGTTACAGCCTTCTTCAATCTGGATAATAAAGGCAGTGATTTCTGAGTTTTAAGTGAAGTTTGGGGTTGTTGATTAAATATTTACTACTGCTAAAGCCCCACTTATTAAAAGGTAGAAGATTTTAAGAAACAAATGATCTTCTTTAATCTGTATCTATTTTTGTACTTCTCACACAGTGTGCAGCTTTTTAATTCTCAGGTTTAACCTAATTGCACATAATAAATGAAATGCTTAGACAAAACATTACATAACTATTGACCAGGGAAAAATCTTAAAATTTAGTCTCTGAATCTGAGAAAGCAAAATGTGATCTGAGAAAGAAACTGAATGAGATTTCATCATGTCTAAAAAAAAGAAAGGAAGTGAATACTATTGAAACAAGACTTGTCTGATTAGTAATAGTTCAGCTGGTTTATTCAGTTACCCCTGTTTGGGGGAGGGGAATTGTTTTTCAATATAATTTCATTTTTAGATTAATTTGGTATGGTCTTCCTTTATATTTTCCCCCACTAAATTTAACATGGATGTCATTACACATCATAACTGTAATTACAGGTTTCAGTGGAAAGATGACATAATTAGGTGTAATTATGCTCATTATGTAAACATAACACTGTAAATTAAATATACGGAAAACCAACAAAGAAAAAATAAAATCACAAGGGAAAAAAGAAATTGAACAAATCTGTGTGGTAATAAACTCAAAAAGGAAACTGCAAAAGTAAAATAACCTGCCCACTAATGTAAATATCTCTTTTTACCCCATTTTGTAATTTCATTTTATTTAGTATAAGCTTTTATTTTACTTCTTAAAATGCTTGCAAGGATAGGACCAAATCAAACATTTTATTAGCCCTTAGATTAAAAGCACTTAGAATACGAATGCCTGTCCTTTCCCAAATGGAAGCACTTTTATTAACCAGGTAGTAAAAGTCCCTGGACTTGTTCATCACTGGTATCTGAAGAACCAACACCCTCCTCCTTTAGCCATTACGCTTTATCCTCTTCTACTGCACTGCAGTCTGTACACCCAGTCTCCTATATTTGCTATAATCATTCAGGTTCTGGTTGACTGTGGAAGCAAATGCAGTTGTCTGGCTTCACACAACAAGAGCTTAAAGCTAGTCCCTCTGTAAGTGGCAATAATACTTCTGAGGTAAATCATACAGAAAACTCTGACAAAATTAGGGGGCATTAGAAGACACCGCGCTGTACCCAGATGGAGTTTGGCCAGGCTCAGAAAATCTGGTCTAGAAGTCACAGGAACATGCTAGCTCTGCACTGGGTCATTTAGTACTTTACCACTGTGATCAGAGGCTTACAAAAGAAATGTAGGTTTGTTCTTCAATGTCTCTTCTTGGCAGTGACTGGAAAGCATGAACAGGTTCTCTCTCTCATTGCTGACATTGTCAGTTCTATTGACAGGGTGAGGTAAGGAACCTGGTACTTAAACAAACAAGCAAAGGGGGGATAGATTCTCAAATGTTACTCATTTAAAATTTGGGTAACTCTCAATTCCTAAACCCATGGCTCTATTCTGTTCCTAACCTACAGGTCTTAAAAACTGCAAGAACTGTTTTTTTAAAAGCTTAGCCATTCACATTTTATGGGGGCTTAGCTAACTATGAAAGTACCATTTGGTTGAATGGCTGAACTTTTGCAAGGTGAGATGAAGGGTTTTTTCCCTGTCTGTGTCTACAGGAGATGCCAAACACTCTCCAGCTCTCAGGAATTACAGGTGGTCAGACACTCAGTATACATGCAGTAGCTTCAGTAGCAGCAGGGGCTGCTCAATATATTCCTGCAGGTGACTGATCCTGCAGTCTTTCCTAGCAGATTCAGCCTATCATACTTGTGAATTCTCTGCTGTTAGCATTGGTACAAGTTTCAGACACCTGGATATTATTACATTCTGTATCTTTTAAATAAACAAAAGCTGTATCCCATAAAAAATTAATTACACAAACATTTCATAACTGTTCTTGGGGACTCTGAGGCAGAAGCCAAGGCCTATAGGTAACATTTGCTTCCAAGACCAAAATCTGCAAGCTATGATTTTGTGGCAGCATATGAGAGGCTGTTGGTAAAGTAGCAGATGCATGTACAAAATCCAATATGGGCTGAAAGAAAACATTTGTTATTTCCCATAGAATAATTCATCATATGTTCATAGACAGAATACCCACAGAGCTCTGCTCACCAAGGAAATGGGAACCATTTTCATACTGCAGGCCCATTCTACACAGATCATAGAAGGCAAAACCTAGAATGGCTGTTGTTCAAGTGTATCTTGATGTCTTTGACAGACTTTTTGTCTTGTAGGACAAAATATAAGTAATCAGTCATGCCTTTTGTTCTTATTACACTACACAAAAAAAGCAGCTTTACCAGCTCTTTGTGTTTCAAGCACATTTCATCAAGTGCTCTTTTGCACAGTATAATGCTGAACTTCGATCTCTGAAAACTGTATATATTGAAGAGATTATGTACTTGCCTGAAAGAAGACTCTACCATTCCTTGCACCCATGCACAAAGTCTGAACAAATAAAAAATAAAAGCTTTTTTCAGAAAAAAAAAACCAAAAATGTGAGAAGATAAAAGCCACACATTCTAGAAGCCAGCTGATATTTAAGGCCTGGTCTGAATCAGATTTAATAGAAATAAGAACAGTTGACCACTTAGTCATACCCATAAAAAGCTTGTATGAATGCTCTTAATTCAAATTAAACCATACATAATAATTCATGCTAAAATCCACCCAATCAATCCCATACACATTTTATATTTTAAAAAGGCTTGGGCAGTAAACTTGTGGTGCTTGACCAGTTAAGTAAAAACCACCAAGATCACTGTGATTCTGCTCTGCCTGCCTGAAAGAGCTATTAGGTTGCTGAGTACACAGTTCCCCTGTTCCTCCTACCTGCACAGTTGTTTCCTGTACTTATTCTCAGCTTTATTTCTTCTTTCGTGCCAGCACCCACACTTGAATCAGCCCACCCACTTTTCATCTGCCAAGCAATCAGCCGTCGCTTCTTAAATCTTACAGCTCTTTGGCAAAGACTCTCAACACTGTTCTCCGAGGACAAGCTCATCCTTCCGTCTCTGAACACTAAGCCAGTGTCATGGATGTATTTACAAATGCTGTAGTAGAAACCTCAGAGCAGCAGCTCAAATGGAATAGAACCATGTCCATGCAAAAGTGAAAAATTAATGGGAACCTGCAGTGCTGCCTAAAGAGTGCCATAATTTTTTCTACCCATATTCCTCCTTGTGGAGCCAACTCTAGCTGGGGATTTATCATGTGCACAATATGGAGCAAGAAAGACAGGAGAATAAAATTACATTTGAAAATGGAAGATTTGAAAGCCAGGACAGATGAGTTGTACACCTGATGCTACACCTCACATTGCTATCTGTCTTCGGTGGAAAGTATCAATTTAGCTGACATCACCATCTTAGGATACATTCATTTCCTCAAAAGATTTCTAAGAAGAAAGAAAAAAATCCCCAGGCTCTGACTCCTCAGAATTTTTAACCAAGGCTCAAAAGCAAAAGGCTACCTTGGAAGAAGGAAAAGTAGAGAGTGAGTACCAGACAGAAAAGAGCTCAGCAGTGGCAGGTACCTCTGCTACTGTAATTTCTGAGAAATAGGAAAATGTGAGGTCCTTATCTTCTGAAGGGTGCTGGAATCATTCTGCAAAGTCAAAAACACTCTTGGTCTCCAGTCAAGCAGACAATATGCCAGATGTCCTACACAAAAAGTGAAGGTGAACATTTGCAATCAATTACAACAATCACGCACCTCATCTTGTGTGCTAATTTAAAGTCTCAGAGGCCAGCCAGAAATTTTTAAAGAAACATCACACACCAGTAGCACTATCTAAGCAACAGTCCAGCAACAAAAGAGTTTGATAGGTACCAGAGCAACTAATTGAGTTATTGATGGTTAGCAATTCATAAACCTCTTGTTAATAAGACTACCATACCAATCATGCTACTTTTACTTAAACTCACCTTCCACAGGCCATCTAGTGAACTCAATTTGCACAATCATGGACAACTCAAAATACTGGAATTACTTTATTCAAGTGTTCCTTTTTACAAATGGTTATTTTTCAAGAGGCCTTTGTCTTCTGAGTCTCTCAAGTAACAAAATCTGCTCTGCAGCTGACTTTCTGAGAAAGTCACAGAGAGAAACTGAGAAGATGCCACACATGCAATTAAAGGTGACAATATTTCCATAAATTCTCCTGATAAAATAGATAGTATTCTCCATCAAAGCAAACCAGGAAGTAGCTCATGGCATGTCCCATTCCTGCTGTACAAGACACTCAGGGCTTTTCTCTCCCCATCACGTCGTTCAGTTTAAGTTAATGATTTTAAAGTAATTAAATCCAATAAACCATGACAGATTAAATAAAAACTAATCAAAGTAAATAAATTACTGTTTTCACACATGGCTTTTGTTTGGGCAACAGGACAAAAGGAAGTAGATTATGACAGTGAACAAAAGTGAATAAATAAGAGAAAACATTAGTGTTTCAGACACATTATAACTCATTAACTTTTATGTCTGTTCTGCTGTAGAAAATACTCTGTATCAGCTAACAAGACAATCTAATGAGACCTATCAGGGGACTGTTATAACAAGATTAGGAGAGGGACCAGTGGCAAGGCTGTTTCTGCACAATGGAGAAAAGGATTTGTATTTAATTAACAGCATTTATCTCAACAGTCCATTCCTAAGGAATAGTCTGATAAAGGCAATCAGTCTCTTGAACCAATTGGTCATTTAACCTCACAGATAGTTTTAAAAGAATAAATCTGGAATAACCCTTTGTTGATTACTGTTGATTACTAGCATTTGGTTGACACTGACATCAAAGTTGGATTTAGCCTTTTCCATTCTGCTCCCAAATAATCCTTACCAAAAGGCATGCACACAGATACAGGTAGTCTGTGCACATGTATAGCTCAAGTCATAAGCACAATGCACCAAAGACTTTAGGATTTTTCCAGAATCCAAGCCCCAGAAATCACAGCATGTTCTTGATTGAGTGAAGAAAACTAACACCCTCCCTGTTGAATGGTTCCAATGAGGCACAAGGATTAAGTGCTAAAACCTAAGGATTTCTGCCTGAGTGTTAGCAATAAAAATAATTCTTGTATTAATAAAATTAGGAGAATCTTGAGAAGCAAATACCATAGAAGGATTAGCTTTAGTACTGAGATTAAATGTCACAAGTTTCTGCCTCCCAGACCTGCATTTGAATGATACTTCTTGTAATTCTTCACTATTATTTTTATTATTGCTGCCAGCAAAGACACTGGCAATTTCTTTAAAAATAGCTTCACATGAAAGTACAAAATGAAAAATGTTGAAATATTTAGAGAACAAGTACCTACACACTTCTGAAGAGTTCCTGAACTTGAACAATTTAAAACACGCAGCATTTTGTACAGATGACTGATCTAAAAGTAAGAGAGACTATTGTACTGATCTCTAGCTACAACAGCAATAAAAATAGAGTGAAGATAATTATTTTATTCATATTTTTTCAGAACAATTGAACTGACAAGCTCCAGTTCGAACTTCAGGCTCTCTAGAAACCAGAGCTGTCATCACCCAGGCAAAAAAAATCTTGTTTCTCCTCCCGATCTACCTTGGGCAAAAATAAAAAATAACCTGCCAGTTACTCCAACACCAAAAAACTCCACAAATACAAAATCTTCCTTCTGCTTATCTCTGCTGGAACTTTCAGGTGTATCATCACCTCCATTGTCATCTGATTTCTTAATTTACTTACAATAAATATAACTGAGCAGCTAATTGGCATTAAAGCTTTGTGATTATTCTGAAGCCTCTAAGCCATTTTTTTTTACATAGACAGTAAAAAACTATCTAATTCTTGCTGTCTATAGCTTTCACTATTAACACTGCTTTCTAATTTTAAACTTCTGTAATATGGCTGACAAAACTGACAAACTTGGTGCAAGACACATGGCTATGACAGTTTCTTTTTAAGGCATGAATTTTCTAAAAGATCATTCCCTTGGTGTACTCCATGACCCTTTCAAGAGTTCTGATTCTCTTCCCAAACTGGGAAATCCTTTCACAATTGTCACTGCAAGGGAGTGCTCAGTTGCAGCAGCATTTTGCATAAGCAGTTTAGTAGTCAGATTCTACTTCACTGTCTCAAAACAGAAGAAAATCTTGAGCTGCAAAATTCAGCTGTCACACATACTTCCCTAGGGCACGCAGGCTATATAAGGCTTCAGATAGTCTTTTTTTTTTTTTTTAGTAAATTGTACCTGAAAGATTTTACAAATTACATGTGAAACTATGGAAGTCCTGGTAAAAGCCTTGGTTCCTTGGGCCAGCAGTAATTGCTGACCACTCAAGGCAATTGCCCCTTACATCTGGCTGAGACCATAGAGATAATTTTCTCCATGTCTCATTTAGACAAAGGCATTCCCCACTTGGAAAAGGGCCTTACTGAAATCACGAACTCGGAGCCAACAACCCACTTCTCATCACCACCTCTGTGCCATTCCCTGCACACAGTGCAGCAGCAGTCAGGAGAGGCTCAGCCAGCCCTCTTGGCTCGCTGGCCCCGGGCTGCAAGGGGCACATGAGGACACAGGAGCAGCTCCCCAGCTGGTGGTGGTTGTTTCCAGTGGGCTGCTCGCCATCAGCATTCCAAACAGATCCTCCCCAGCACTTGCTAACGCGCTGTATTGATCAGTGGATGCCCGTACTCACTGGAGACCTGATTTCACTGCCTTTCATTAATTTAATTCTCTTAGCTCCAGCTAAGTGGCTTGACACCTTTTTATTACATAAAACCAATCTTTTGCAGGCCTAATCTTATACAGTTTTGATCATTAACAACATGCTGTTCCAAAGAACTTTGAGTTCATTTGGAGGGACTCACTCAACCCCCACGTCAGTGAACACTGGCAATCTTACCAAGTTTTTTTTCTTGCTTTCAGCCTCTCCAAAGCATAAAGAAAGTTGTTAGTCTTGAATAAACTGCACATTTCATTTAAACGGAATCCAGCCTTACAGAGTACGGATTCTGAGAGCTTATTTCATCTCTCATAAAACCACTTTCAATGCATATGTTCTACAAGACTTGGCACTGTACTGCTGCAGACATGAAAGCTATTATTGTAACTGAACAATCAGATGTCAGTAAAATACTGTCTGCTTTTCCTTAGAGCACCTAATGTTGTCACAGGCAGCCCTTCCAACTTTTTATAACAGTGCTTGATAATTCTTCTGTAATCCAGATACCCCTCTGTTCAGAGGAAAATGGACAGTACTAGTGAAAAACTATTAGCTTAGCAGAAATTAAAGCTGGATCAGTTACTTAAATGTACTTAATAATGTTTCAGTATCTGTAAAACCTAAAATAAGCCCTGCAGTGATTTAATTTTAGATTATTAAAAAAAAAAAGTTGGAAAGAAAAGGAAAGGAATAAATGCTTCAAACTTCCATAGTAAACATTAAGTCAGCAAAAATAAATGTTTTGCACATATGCAATGGTGTTACATTGCACAATGCAGCCAATTCTCAATAAGAAGACAGTACTTGGCAGTTCTGAACTTATATTGCAGTCAAAGCTAATATGATGCACATACTACATATTCACATCCACACGTGTGGATACACGTAGAAAACAAACACTGACAATTTCATGTCTTATCACCACAAGTGTGAATGCATTTAGAGGCTTGGCATCTGAGAGTAATAAAACAAGAAAAAGAAACTCAAACAGTGTAGTTCTGAGCAATTAGAACATACTGCACCTGTCACACTTGTTAGCTAAAGAGTACAAAAATCCTGTTACATGTTTCATGAACATACCAGACTTCTTGGATTCTTCCAGCTTACTGTGGATCTTGGAGGCTGACCAAACTAATCCTTCAGTTTCATGCTTTCATCATCTGAATAAATTATACCCTAAATTTTATCCTGCAAAATACCATTGTGTTCTATTTCATTTATGATAAACAGAGGCATTTCCCTACTATAATCTTTCAGATCTTAAAAAAAGATCTTAATTCCCATTGAGGTTTGCCCATGGACAGAGTTAGAACCTTCCTAGCCTGGTGTGTCAACAGAGGGCAGCCAGAAACGGGCATTGTAAATTTCCAGGTAGATTTAGAAGAAAATCTCCCGATAAGATAGATATACTTTATTTTGCAAGACAAGCTTGTTTTCTTCAAATTGCTCAAGACACTTCAGCAAAGTCAGTAGTTTTGACCATGCGTTAGAATTTATGGCTTTCTACTGATGTTATGATGCACATTGTGTACTTTCTGAAGGTAAACAGATCTTCAATAGATCTTCAATAACTTTTAAAAAGGCCCTTGTCATTGAAAGTGTGCAGAAATGTTAATTTGAATTTAACAGGAATTTTGTTTTGTTTTGTTTTGTTACAAAGTCCTCCGTATTTAAAGTGACCATCAAGAAAGAATTATATTTTCGTCACTCCTTTCCAGCACAAACTTGCAAGATATTAATTCTAATTTTAATTTCATAGTATCTATCTTTAAAATATATTCTAAGAGCATCTGCCTAATTTTTTTCATAGAACTTGAGAAAAGTGACAATCGTTTTTCTTAAAGTAAAATAGGAGCATGAACACAATAAAAATACAGCTATGTCATGCATAAGGTCACATCACCAGTAAAGCAAGGAACATCCATCTCAACCACTATTTCAATACATACAGAAAGAACCTCTATTTCACAAGTTGGTTTTGTCCTGATTTTTAATGTATTTTTAAATATTTACTCCAATTCAGAGGACACAGAGCATTAGCAAGTGTTTTTTAAAAGGCAAATCTATTCTGATGAATAAATACTGCACAGGCAAGAAGACATACAAGGCCTGAGTAAGTCATTGGTGCATAACGTCTGCAAGTCCTCAGTGTTTATGGGATGTAATCACCCTTTGGAGGTGACCAAAAGCCTGAATTCCTCTCTCTCCAGCAAGGGCACCTGCTGCTGCCATACTCAGTGCTCTGCTGTGCAGGATATGAGTTTGTAAAATGACTGGGGAAGAGAGATTAAAAAAAAATCTGTGATCCAGCTCTCTGTGACCTTTCTTAGACAGCTGAGGTGCAGTTATCCTTTCAGCTTAATGATTAAGAAATACAGAATTTGCATTACGAAAATCCTGAAAATGTCATTCTGAATAGCAAGATTCACACCAAGAGAAAAGGAATCAATTATTCCTTTTGACTAAAGTAGATGTCAGAAGCTGAAGTAATTACTCCTTAAATAAAGTACACCATTCCCCACACAAGATTTAAGCTTTTAGACTGAACAAAGATTGCAAGTCTTGGCATATCCCACACATGTTTGTCATACTACTGCTGCTGCAGAAGGGAGAGTTAGTATCTCATTTGGTCTAGACAAACCAGTCCCAACATAGTTTTAGATTTTTTGTCTGGATTCTGCTGACCAGGAGAATCTGAAAAGCTCACAAGAGAATACGGTTCCAGGGTACAGATATACTTTACCAACTCTATCAGTTATCCTCCAATTTGTGCATAGTTGTTTATTTTGGCAATTTCCTGTAACTTAAAAATTGACCACAGTTCTCTCTAAACTAATATAAAAATCAATAGGAAAAAACACGTGTAGATTAAACTAGTTTTCATGCCACATGCAGTTTCTTAAACAGAATTAATTAAAAAAATCTTAAATAGAAATAATTTTAAGTATTCTTACTGTGACCTGTTCCTTCCTTACTTTTTTTTAATTCAACCATGCAGTAATAGTTTAACTTTCCAGTGTAAATGCAAGTTTCCAACACTGGAAAAAATAGAAATACATTTCTCAAAACATCATTGCGGTTTCTGTGTCACTCTTGCAGTCTCCTGTTTCATTAATCAATTTCTACGACAGATCCAGTCCAGCGAATATGGATGTACAAGTTTACAGCAAATACCAATCATAAAGTAAAAATTATTTACGTATCTAACCTACAGGATGGTACCTCACATGCAAGGAAAACATGCAAATGGAGAATTCAGGGAAATACTTTACCACTGCACGTGACAATACACTTAAAGCACACTTGATAATACTAAACAGACATCAGACAAGTAGGCATCACTTGAGCTGAGCAACTGATCTGCAGTTAAAAGATTATTCAAGCAATTTCACTTCCAGCAATATAAGCTGCAGGGTGCTGAGTCATGCACCTTTCTTCTCCCTTTATCTAGAATAGTGACAATTCTAGACTTCAGGCTCTTCTGGCTGACAGGAACAAGTGAATGACATGTTAGATCCTGCCTGGATCTTTGTTCTACATCGCCAAAAAATCCAGCCTTGTGGAACTCAGCAAAGCACCCAGCCACGGGCTCTTCTACACCTTGGTGTTGCCAGGACCACCTTGCAGGGTTACCTTTGTGTAGCCCATCAGCAGCACAAGTGCTCCAGCTGAGTGAAGGATGAAGGGGCATTCCCTCCTTCTCAGTTTTGGACAAGTGCAGGACACTGTGATGATACAGACGAGTGCTACGGATGTAAAATATAATCAGGGCACGAACTCTACACCAACTGCAACATGATTAATGCTCAGGTTCATCCAATTTTACTTGCATTCTCTTTTCTCCCGAAAAACAGCATTTACTCATATATGTGCCCATGTTACAGCAATCAAACCAAGCAACTAGTAATTAACATAAAAACAGAATTAAAAGAGCAAGGTAGTAACAGACTCCGGGAATGCAGAATTGCCTACTGTCTAGTGTTTAAAATTTGCAACAGCACTAAGAAACTCAGAGAGGGACTAATTAATCCTGCAAGTTGCCCTGCAGTATGAGCAGCCTTTAGCAGAAGGGAGTCACTGAAGTGGTCTTTGCATGTGTAGGAGCACATGCTGTGTTACTGAGCCGATGCAAATGAAGCTTTGTTAAATGACATGACTACTGGGGAAAGGCATAAGGGGTTAATTATAGTCAAGTGCACATGAAATATTTTGCTCTCCATGATTAGTAACCTGAAACTAATAGTGCAAGTAAAACTGTCACCTTCTTGTTAATGGCACATTACAATATCATTTATATTAGTTTTTCCCTTAGGAAATAATAAGCTTTCTACTATATGGGGGCTGTTAACAAGGGAATTCAGCAGAACTCAGAGGCTTATAATTCCTCTTTTATAAAATAATCACAGTAGAACTACAGTCATAAAGCCTTTCATTACATTCATGTGAGATCTTCCAGGAGACTTACTCCTATGAGCAGTATGAAAGAACAAAGGTTACATATTCTTCAGATATTGCATTCTGCAGAGGGATCTGCAGAATGGACATATCTAAACAGTGCCAGACAAAACAGTTTGGCCTATGACAAGTCTAAAAGGAGTAATACCACAGACCTCCAAGAATCTGAACAGTGCCAGCAACTCTCACTCTTACTCCTTATCCGGCTGCTTCCTTCAGGTTGTGACAGAAGTTTTCACCAATGCAAGTAATTCAAGGAAGATGTCAAATATTTCACACAAAGAATGCAAAATAAGAAAGATCCCTCCATTTAAAAAGTCCCAACACCCATATATTTTGGTGGAAAAAAAAAAAAAAACAACGCTTTGAATACCACTTTGGTTCAACAAGAACATGTAAAGTTTGAGCACAGCACACACGGTCCCAGTGACTGGCACCTGTTTGTGAAATGACACCCATGGGCTTGCACACATTTACAGAAACACTAAATCCAGGTGTCCTGTCAGTGGTCTTATAACATATATACAACCCTAAACCTAATAGTAGATAGCAGGTTGTTAATGAATCTCATCACAAAATCCACACTGTATCTTGCAGTAGTAGCCTAGACCAGATAAAAAACTCATATCCTAGAATAAGAAAATCTCTGTCAAATTTAACCATAAATAAAACCCATTACCTCACCACCAGTGTTAAGTGTTAGGTTACACATGGCTTTGAGGAACAGATTAGATGTTTCAAGACCTCTGTAGACTTCATTGGCACACCTCATGTTCAAATTAATGGCAGCTACACAACACGCATCAGTGAACCAGCAAGACTACAAAGACTCAGTTTGCCTCCAACATTAAGTATAATGAAATGTTAAAATTACAACCTCCTATCATATTTTAAAATTTGGTTAAAAGCCAGCACGTATTGAATTTCATCTGTTCTCTCACTGAGAATTAGCTTCCAAGTGACAAAGTAACATGGTTTCATGCACCACGCTGAAGCACAACCCAAATAGACATATATTTTTTCTGCTTTTTTTCTGCCGTGAAGCAATTCTGTTTTCTTACAGAAATACATCTGCAAGCTGTTCTTTCAATTGGTCATATATTTTTGCTGCCCAGTAAGACCACAGTATGCCAAGTAGCTTTTTCTGCACCAGTCATGGCTACAACTGAATTACAGACTGGGAACAGCTGGGATTACATGACATCCTAGAGACAGTATGTGCTATTGGAGCAAAATCTATATTTCTTCCATATTAGCATACTATAAAGTACCTGCCTTCATAATAGTTGCACAGAATAACACACAGTACAAGACAAGGCCACCATAAAATTGTATTGTCATGGTAGAAGAGAATTTTCACCTTTGACTCTTTCTCCTTTTTAATGCTGACCTGCCACAGTAAAAATAGTGACAGAGACACAGGCTCAGAACTACAAACCTGCATGTAGAAAACTGTCCTCTAAAATATCACTGTAATTGGAAAACACATCCAAGACTGAGTCTCCCTTTTCAGTTCCCAATTGTCTATCAGTATTTAATGAAATTGCATTGCATTAAGGAATACCTCATAAAACAAGATGTGAAATAATACCCACACTTCATGAACAAAAACATTTAAATGTCTATCAGAAGGCTGGAGAAATTTATCTGTTTGGTATTTAGTAGGCAATATCATGCCTACTCTGAGCAACAGATGTACAATGTTTTTGTACAAAGAATTAGGACTGCAACTTTACTAAAAAACCTTGTATAAGAACATGAAAAAGCTCAAGGATTAATCACTAAACTGCTTTTTAATATCCATTTTATGTTACTGAAGCCAAGAGTTAATAGATAATTTAAAAGGCTCTGAGTGATATATATTCAAGTTTGGTCATATTCACATCTTCAATTTTGTAAAAATCAACTATTATCTGATGTCGGCATAATTTCATTTCATTAAGCAATCTGTGCTGAAAGTAATTCTGGGATTATAAATCAAATGAGAACAAAATAGGTCTTATCCTATCTGAGCTAAAAGGTACAGTGGAAAGGCTCTGAATCTTCAATGTAAAGACAATCCCCTACTAAGACACTGCGATATCTCTTCCTTGTAAATAATGGAAAATTTAAGTCCAAGTTTTTCTTTCTGATTTATTTAACTTCGCACAGGGAAGTCTTATATTAGTAACTGTGTTCCACTATTACTGCATAAATTACAAGACAACCATATCAAACAGCTCTACTCTTTCCCTTAAAAAAAAAAAAAAAAAAACAAAAACACACCAAAACCTATAAGAAAAACAGACCATCAGGCTTTAGAATACATTTCCAATAAAGTGATGTTCATATGGAATTTAGGATTAAAAATAGTACAAGAACTCTAACATTGCAAAATTAATAAAACAAGCTATGACCCTTGTGCTCTTGACAAATCAGAGAAAAACAGAACTAGAATTAAGAAAACAAGCAGTAATTACTGTTTGTATTTAAACAGTAAATGTCTGTTTAAAACACATCAGTGTTTCAACAACGGAATGTCTGATGAAGAGCCAACAGTCATGGAAATGCTTGTTCAGAGTAATAATGCAAGAGGTTCACAGGGACAAGAAGCAAAAGAGCCTAAATTGTATTTTATCCAAAGTCCAACTGAAATATAAGTATCAAAAACGTATTTGGAAAATACAGTAGACAAGTAAGGGGCCACAGACAAGTTTTTCTCTCCTGGTGAGATGCTGCAGTGTCCTCTTCAAGCCACTCACACCATTTATACTGCAGAAATCAGTGACTGCACAACAGGCAAGCCTTCTCTACTCCTACTGCTAGGAGGAATTTGGAGAACAAAGATACCAGAAATACTCATTCAGAAAGGGATAAAATAATTAAATACTCCAAAATGAGAGAAAAACAACTGCTCTTCAGCAGTAACTTTAAAATATGACTTAACTTTCAACATAGCTAATTCCTTATGGAGAAACTGTTTGATAATAACCGGAAATAGACAAAGGCTGAGAAAATACTGACATTTCCCAAGCAAAGCTGCATATGAGCAGTAATTATGGCTAATCCATCTGGTGTATTTCTTTTAATTTGGGTCAACAGAACTGATCCTGTGATAGTTATTGAAGAACTATAAAAAAAACTCTCAAGTTTCTAGTTCTTAAAACTGATAAAGAGGATTCCACCCCAGAATATACTAGAACAGTCATCCTTGAGCAGATTGATGTGCTCAACGGAGCTCCTGTATGATTCATGGGAAAACAAACTTTGTGAAGAGATTCTTCTCACTTGTCCTGTTAAAATTCCTGTTTTGTGTCCACTGGGGCATTCGCCAGTAGCTCATTGCTTTTCTGCCCTCATTTTGTTTTCAAGGTTTGCAACAAAGGGTACTGGATGTGAAAATACAGAGATGAAGGAAAATCTCACAGCAGTACCTGCACTGTATCTGTGTGCAGTCCTGGAAGCAAAGCAAGAGGAGCGTGCCCTTCTTCCCAGTCATCATTTGGGCACTGTTAACAGGTGCTGTTTCAGGTGTGACAGGTAAAGAGATCTGAGGAAACCAACGTCACTCGAAGAGCTACAGAATGACCAAAGGCAGCCTTCACCCCCTAAGTGCACTCAGCTCTCAGCAGCAGGGAAATAAAGGAGCTTCATAGTTCTCCTTGGCCCTCCCACTGTAATTAATCTGGACTACCACAGCTCCAGTGAAGCTAATTAATAGTTATTAAGGAACACGGCTAATGACACTATGGGCATGCATCAACACAGACATCCCATTTGTAGCTTTGCCAGAAATAAAGCATTTTTATGACAGATAATTTGCAGACTCGATTTCTCACAACATATTCCCTCCCTGAAGGGAATACCAGAATCCCAGGCTGTCTGCACGTACAGAAATATGCAGAGATATTTCATTTACCTGTGATTATTTACCAGTTACAGCTCCTAGAATTATAGCTGGAGCTAGGCTTAGCAAAACATTAAAAGAATTAAAATCTACTACAGGAGCAAAATACTGAGGAAAAAGGGAATGTTTCTTTAAAGCATTTTTTTTTCTTAAATACCAAATATTTAATGCAAATGTCAAATTATATCTGACATTTTTATTTTTTCAACAATATTTCCTTTTAGTTTAGAGAATTCTTTGAGCCAAAAACTGGGATAGAATGGTTGGTTATAGCTGGAGATATGGGAAAGTTGGCAAAGGAATAAAAACTTCCCAACAACAGTTTTACATAAACAACTGTTAGGGTTCATCCCTGAACTACATCGTTTCTACAAGCAAAAAGTCAAAATATTTTATGTGAAGACGCTTCCAGAAGTGTAGCAATACATTTTTAATTCCATTTCTTTCTGTGAAAAATTTCTTGCATTTCACTCTAAATTTATCTATTTTCTCCTCCCACCCCAAAACCCCAGCTTTTGGCAAGTGGAAAATCTGCCAGTATCTAACTAAGAGTTCACATCAATAGCACAAGATGGTTTTTGATATCCTTGTACGTTATGTGAAATTTGTATGCATTTTCATATTTCTAATTATAACAATGGAAGAAAATTAAATTCAGTAGATAAATTCAAGACTTTGGATCTTCTACATACCCTACAAAACAAAAACAGTGAAAGCACACGTAAGGCCCATATTTCCAAAAGTTAAAATACCAGAAGCTGTCACTGTGTTTTGGGGTCCAAAACCCAAATCTTGACCCTCTGATGGAAACCTAAAGGAGGTACTCAATAGACTAGCCTGGATTAAGGGAGATGCCTACTTGATTATCCTTCTTACTGCTACTGTAGTAGTAAGAAGGACATGAAAAAAAAAAGAAGATTTTTTTAATATTATTTCAAAAATCCTAAATTTCAGTTAAATTATAAAAAAAGTATAGAGATCACTGCCTAGTAAAAGTATTTGAAAACAAACTTTTATTATATCCCTGTCTCTGTCTTCATAAAAAAGTGTAAGATTTTTTTTCTTAAATACAAAAACTAGAAACAGAAGACACTAAGAGTTTATAAAATGAACCCAAACAAGACAGACATACAAAGAAGCACGCTCAAGGACAGTATGATATAGATCATAATGCTCCCAACACTGACTGTGTCACATCAAACTTGCACTGCTTAGCAGCAGGAATTATTTTAGAGTAATGGCAATGTGGTACATATTTTTCCCTCATAGATAGAAAACTAAGGAGAATCAAACCAGAGGAAGAGGGAGAAAATGCTTTCCCAGTAACTTTAATTTCCCATAGATCTTTTATAGCCACTGGATTCTATAAGCCGTTCCCTGCAGAAACAACACAAATCTTCAGAAAACTGGAAGACACGGAATAAATTTCACATAATGCAGCTACATGACAATGGCTGCATGGATCTGGAGTTGTTATTTTTCAGACCTTGCAAACACCCCTCATTTAATGGCAACAAATTCACTCCAGAGCCTCAACTAAGCTAAAAACATTAGTCTGCAGATGCACAATGCCTTCAAATATGCATTTTGACTAACAGAGACTCCAAATTAACTGTCTTGAAGCCACTGGAATACATAAAGCTTAACACTTATCACACACATGCAGAGAACAAAAGCATTTGGGTTAGGTAGGTTGAACCATAGCCTACTGTGGATGTCCAAACAGCTGAGTTAATTCATCAACAAGCAACTGCCAAGTACACAACTAAGAACAGAGCATTTGTGCCTAGTTTGGCTTCCCACCTAAGGAAGCTCATCCTACTTAAAATAATCACAGAGAAAGGTAGCAAACAAAAAGTAAACGAAAAGCTTTCTTCCTTTCCCTACAACAGAAGTTCCTTTCACTTATTGATGAATGTACTGACAATGTGCAGGAAACCCCCAGCCTCGCTAGGGAACCTCACCTCAGGAGGGAGGGAACCTCACCTCAGGAAGACCCAGAAATCCATCTTTCTCTACCTGCTCAAGTGCCATGTTCATGAGCAAACTGGAGGCTGACACTCTGCTGGTTTGATACGCACCACTGTAGACCCAGGGTAAAAACTAACACTCATCATTCTTTCTGATTCAACATTGTAGAGTCTTGTCACTTTGATCCAGAAGAAAAACTGAGCATTTCCTGTTTACCTATGAAATTCACATAGCCAAGTTAATATGAAATACTTCCCTCACTGCCTGGGCACTGCCTTACTTTACTTCCCTAAAATAAAGTTCATTTGAAACGCCACTATTTTGCTACAGAAGGACAGATCCCAAAGTACTCACCACGCTGAATAGCCTGCAGAAAGGATGATTATTATTGCATACATTTCTGAAGATCTTGTCTCTCCATTGTGCCCTCAGACAAGATATGCTATTTAAAGACAAACAGTGGAAATGAAAGGGATTCCCAGTGGGAGGCAAGAGCCAAGCTAGACCCCATGATGGAAGTGTTTTTATGACTGTAGTTCTTGTTGCTGCAAACAATGTAAGAATTCAGCACTCATTTCAAGTGTATCCTTTAGAGTTACAGCTGTGCTAATGCACAGATGGGGGAAAAAATATCTTAAAGATGAGATACATCAGTTCTTTCTCTTTAAATAGGAAATACGGCCTAGATAGAGAGAGAGAAAATGTGGATAGCAGGTATATAAAACCTGAAAGCGTGATTGCTGTAATAAAGATGCACATGCAGCGATTTTGAGATCTGGGTGGTCCGAGACAGTTTATATGGCTCCTGCTTTGACTTGCCACATAAGCACATTTATGTGTATCCAGTCTGAGAGGAACGTGGATACAAAGGAAATACAAAGGTGTGAGGGAATGTGTCTTCCTCCTTGTGAAGTCCTCAGATTTCTTCTGAGTGAGGAACACAAGGATTTTCTTCTGGTGCAAGGATCCCTTCCACACTGACTCCCCTCATTACTAAGCAATGTGAGGGTTTGTGTCCTTTCCCTTTCCACATAAGCTTTCTGAAAGTACTAAGGGCAGACATCCTACAGACATCCTACATCACAAGCATCTGATGACTGTGGCTGTCCTGGTAGGAGAAATAGAAGACATTGGAGGTCCAAAAGTAAAGGCAGACAAGAAAAAAAGAAAGGGATAGATGAGAAAAAAACATCAGTAAAGTCTGGAGTGGTAGGGAAGGAAAGAGATGAGCCTAAAGAAAGCACTTCACGATGCAGGAATGTGTGATGGGGGGCAAATGAGACATCAGTACAGCCAAAAAGGGAATTTGTTTATGATGCAATGATTTACAGAATACGATGCAAGGGTTCTGGAAAACTGCTGTTACCAACACGTTCAGAAATGGACAAAAATAGAAGAGATTATGTTTGTAAAGGAGCAAAAAACAATAACAATGATGAAGAAATACAGATACTTGCTTCCTAGGGCAGTAAAGCTGCAGAACATAATGAGATCTGAAGGGAGATAAACTCAACCATCAAGGAAGCTGGAAATGCATTCTGGCAGCTATCAAAGATATGTAGCAAATGAAGATCAGTCTAAAAGGTAAACAGAAATGGTGCAGTCATTTATTTTCCTTTAGAAAATTACAGACAGATACCAAGGCCAAGCCCTACTTTGGCATAGCTTTCTGAGGACAAATGTAAACCAAAGGGACAAGAGCAAGGACTGGGAAAGGTCATAGAAAATAATTGAAAGGCGTGATAGACTTGGCCAGGGAGTTTTCATCAAATTACAGGACACTGCCACTCTCAAGACATACCAAATAACAGCCTTTTATCAATATCATGTCAATTCCTTCCATGCAAGAGCCTGCCACCTAGGTAATTTTGTAAGTTTACCAAAGAAGGGCCTGTAGGTGACCCCTGGTAACTGAAGAAAAGCTAGAAAAAAATAGTGGTAAGACCAAGGATGATTACTAAGGAAGCCAAGAGTTATTTTAAATAAAAGTAATCCATATGACCTGATGTCCTGCTACCTTCTGTGATTAACCAACTAATTAACTATTAGTGATTGCTCTGCAAAAACCACAGACAAAGATGAAAATATTCTCAAAACAGGTACCACTATGCAACCAGGTAGTTGCAGATTTGACAGGACCTTGCTAGTTTTCTCACAAATCATGCTATTAACTTCTCTTTCAGCTTCAAAGTCTGACACCAGTAGAGAAGGGACAGCTATGCTCAGAAAACTTTCAGTGCAAAGCCATCAAAAGGCAATAAAAACAGCAATTTCAGAGACTCGCAAGTGGTGCGGCAGCCAACCCTCACCCCACCATCTGAGCACACATCCCTCGTGCCACACACTGCAACTCTGCTTCTGACCTTTTATGCTAATACATATGGGGAAAAGAAAAGCACTTCAAGGCAAGATCTCTTGGAATAAAATGCTTAAGAGTGTGCTGAATATTCTAATTGGGACTTTTTAATTAATTCTCACACTGCTTGTTACAAGTAGGTAGAGCAGGAAGATTATATTATTATAGAGCAACCATATCAGAATCTATACAGTGATAGGCAATAAAATTGGCTAGAATGGCTAAAACATTTCTGTTTAAGAAAATACAGAATTACTGGAAAGTGACTAATTTTTTTTTCAGATAAAGACTGAGACTTTTAAACTCCAATTTACAAGCCCAAAACTTATAAACATTCTGAAGAACCATTTACACGTACCTATCTACCTTTTTGAAACATCTAGGCTATAAGAAATTTTGACATTGCTAAAATGACAAAGACTACGTGTGAAACAAGTCAGTACTAGTATCACCTTGTCTTTCTGTGTTCATGTAAATGCCTCTTGATGAAAGCCATTTTAGAGTCCTTCACAATGACACACAGCTATTATATAAAACACAAAGAAGATTTATATAAAGCTAAAAACTTCGTCTAACCCAAGTCCTCTCCATTGCTGTGTGATAGGCTATAGTTGGGGTTTTTTTTACTGATTTCAGTCATTAGGGGGTATATGAAAAAAAAGAAAAATCCTCTACTGTGCAAAGCTTTTCCTTTTTATGAGATCTTATGGCCCTGTGCAAGCAGTGATCTCCTTTTCTTTTCAAGTATCTTTATGGAGACTCCAGGGAAGATTTCCTCTGGATAAGAAGACTTTGAGGGGCTGTAAGTCAGATACATGCTTTTGAGCCCTTCATGTCACCAGGGATCTGGGGAAGGAAAATTATCTCTCAAGACACTTTCAAAAGGGAAATCCACAGTGCTGTCTCTAGAGCAGTTAACAGCTGCATCTCTGAGGCCTCCCATTAGAGGCAAGAATGACAGCTTCTCTCTTTGCTATGCTTTAGAAATGTTCCCTAATCAAACACACAGGGCAGGTACACAGCAAACCTCCCTAGAGATTCTTACCATATTTTACACCTCCTTGTTTTATCCTGAGCCTCCAGCTAATTAGTAATTTCTGAACAGAAATTTTTCAGTATCAAAAACTCAGGCTTGCAGAGGTAAATGCAACCACCAGAGCTATTTCTGAAGCATTTGGCTGAACAAATGGAAAGAACAAAAGTACTCTCAATGGAAATATGCCTTCTTTCTGTTGCACCAAATCACCAGGAGCTTTACAGCAAATTTACAGCAAGTTACCAGACATACATTGTTAGGCATCACAGAATTTCTTACTGGGATTCTAGCAGTGTTAAAGCTCGTGTAGAGTGAAAGGAGGGGTCAATGTTCTGTGGGAAATGAAGACACTCAGGCAGTCATGCAGGTACCTGACTGAAGAGTTCCAGTGCAAATCCAAACACAAGGTTAAGTGCAGCAAGAACTGAGGGACCTTGTGCCTCAGCAGCTGATGGCTGGGTAACCTCATCAAAAACCAGCCTGGCACAGGCTGGGCCTGCAAGGGAGATATCACAGTGCTCAAGGAACTACTCTTCAAGGTCCTGGGGGGGTTGCAATCAGCCTAACTGCAAGGTTTTCACTCCTGTAATGACTGAGTTTGGCATAACACAAGACATATCTTATAGGAATTATGTACATAATCTTCCTAATGGTGAGCAGTTCTTTTAGATATATATATATACACACACATATATACATGGAAAGTGGGAAAAAATACAGGCCAACTAATTGGTTCAAATTCCAGATTTTGGGACTTGCTTGCCTGAGTTTGTAGCTTTCTCACTGAAGTTAAAAGGGAATTCTGCCCACATACAGAGACTTCAGTAACAAGTTTTGACAGAGAGACCAGATGATCAGTCATGAGCAATCCAACATATCCTGCTCCCTCATTTGACCAAGGAGTCCCAAGGACAGTCTGTGAGGTTGTGAGGTTCCTCCTGTGACTGGCCCAGAGTCAGAGTGGATATCGCCGATGGCTGCTGGTGTGCAAGGCTCAGCAGCCCCTGGCCAGCTGAGTGGGCAGCAGATCCAGCCACAGCACTCTTCTGCTGCCTCCTTTCTCTTCTCCTTGCCAGGGTGCCTGCACAGAAGCCAGGTTAGCAGCACTGGGACAGCTCTTGGTGTGCCCCAGTGAGCACTGGTACAGCTCTAGGTGTGCCCCAGTGAGCCCTGACACCAGCAACCATCAATGACATGGACAGCAAAACCCACCAAAGCTCTCAGATTAAAATCATTCCATTTGCTTCAAAGTCTTCTAAATTACAATAAGGCTTTGTTGTCAGATATCCAATTACACTAAAAGAATCAACAGCTCCCTGGAAATTTAGGGGTTTCTCCAAAATATTCTCATGATATAAAACAAAAGAAATTACAGAAGGTAAAAAAAGGCAGTGGTTCTATGGGTCTAATGACACTGACCAAGACTGATTAGCTACCTAGTTTTCAGACCAAAAATATTCCTTACCACAAGAAGAATCAGTACTGACAGCAAGGGCTTCCTTGGATTTTGCTTAGGACAAAAAATAGAGGTAACAGAAAACATCACTGTCACCAAAAAGTATACATTCTGAGGCAGAAATAGTTTTTTTAATAAGAAGTCTGTAACAGAAAAGCTACACTTTATTCAGCTTTCAAAATACCAAAGATGAAATAAAGGGGTTTTCCAACCTCTCTTTCACAAACCTCATTATGAATTATTTATAAACAGGGGGTTAATTTTGTTTGCATTTTCTGTTTTACATTTTTCTCAGAAGTATGATAAAGGAGCAAAGTTGCTTACATGCCTTTTCAAAGAACTTTCGTTACAGTTTGCCGCTGGAAGTGCTCAAAAACTAATGATGGATCTCTAATCCACTATGGAATACGTTCTGTGCTACATGTAACAGTTTTTGTGTATCAAAAAAGTAGGCTCAGAACCCTTCTGTGACTTGCACTATCCAGTAACAGCAGCTCCAGCTCTGGTGTATCTCCTGACATATTTGTTTCCAGATTCACTTCCTGAAGCTACAGTAAATTATTAAATGCAGTGTGGCGATTTGCAGTAAGTAGAGCATTTCTCTTGTTACAGTTTAAAGATATTTTTAAGATGGGATACCAAGCTTCATCTGCATGGCTGACATTAGGGCCTGGGAGACCCCTGCAGGGACTTTTCTGTTTTCCTTCTCCCATTGTCCATACTTGGCTAGCTCTTCCTCATTTCTTAGCAATAGTTGGCTATGAGCTTGGAAAATCATCTGATATCAAATCTTCAAACAGACTTTCCTTGAAAGACCTAGATACTCTCAACCCCAAATCTCTGAACTCCACAGATCAGACCCTTTAAAGCATCCTTTTAGAAATTATTTGTCAATGGCTAGTAAAACAGGCAATAAATTTTTAAAGCTATGTTATCTGTAACTTTTACAGTCAGACATAATACCTACTTCAGTGACCATAAAAGGTGTTGCAACAGATGTTTTGGGGTTTAATGAAGACAGTCAAGCAGATTTATTGCCTATTTCTTGTAGAGCTGACTGAGCAATTTTCAACAAATAATTTCCCCCACTAAAGTCTTTATTTTGTGCCTATATTGAACACTACATATCAGATTGCAGTTCTTTCTCTTAGAATGAACCACTTCAAGTCTTTACAGACCAGTCAAGCCTTCTGAGGCTCATGACTCAGCTGGAAGCAGTTAGCCCAGTGACAGAGCCCTGGTTGTCTTCAGCCAGCACAGCTGGGCACGCTGTCACCTGTGAGATGATCGCTTCTGCCTGAGTTAAAGGGGTGTAACTTTGGGAACACTTAGCATTGTTTCAACTTCATTCGTGGTGCAGCTCTGTCTTTGGAATTATTTTCCCATTACCTGCACTTTTCAGAACTACAGATGTAATTCCCACACAGCCAAAGTTTAAGCAGAAGGGAATTTTGATGCCATAAGAATTCTGGTCAAGGCCATCTGCTTTTGCCACAGGAAATAAATAAAAAGGGACAAACCCCAGGTGAAGTACCAGTGGTGCACTCAAGTGAGCAGATTCTATTATTCCTGATGGCAGTTGGGAGAAAATGGAAAATATGAGGGGTGCTCCTACCCTGCCCCCAGCAACAGATGCCTTTCCCAAATCCTACCCCTTCTCATGGAGCAGTGGCCATGCTCGCAAGCCTCGCAGAGCAGCAGAATTCATTGCTAGGACTCAAGCTGATACTAAACTTGCAGCCCTTTGTCCCAGGTCTGCCTTTGCCATTGCCTTGGGCCATCCTGCCTTTAATTCCCAACATGTTACAGGTATGCAGGATCTGCCTGTGGAAGGATCAAGTGTCCTGCTTCAGAAATACCTGCAAAAGGCTTTGAGTGCCTGCAATAAACAAAAGCAACAAACCAGCTGAGTTGTTCTCTTGTATAACATGCACACTTGCTGAGGCTGAAGAGCCAAGCTAACCTGGAAAGAAAGAAGAAATGCATCCCACAGGAGATTCCCAAGACTGAGTGAAACTCTGCTACAGACAGGGTAGAAGTAACCCTAGGACTGGATGTGGTTCATGCTCTCTGTACTCACACTGTCTTGGTCACAGATCAGGTCTAAACACACACAGGCCTGGAAAGCCCTTTTGTGCACAAATTCTGAGCTTGCTTGTAAAAAGTAACAGTGATTTGCACTATTTAGAAAGAAAAGTTGCCATGAGGTTATGTGTAGTCTGAAAACTAAGCTCCAATATGGCTGAGAACCAAGCCAGGTTCACATGATTATTGATGGTTATAAAGTTATGCTTTCAAAACTCTGTGAACAAAAAGAAAGCAAGTTGTGGTTCTCAGACTAAACTTCTATGAACTGAAGAAAGCTGAAGAAGCATCTAAAAAATTTAATAAATTAGAGCAGCAAAACATTATCAAATACAGTGATTATTTATACTTCTGAAAACAGTTAATACTCACAGAACTAATTCTTTCTATTTTCTATTTTAAGCAAATGGTCTCAGTTTTTACAAAAGCAGCAAACAACTACTGTTTGCTATCAATGGCAACAAATATAATCAACTTCAAATGTTCACATGCAAGATACAGAGGGAATTTGCTGCAATCAGTTCAAATGAGGCAGATGGGGAGGAACATGCAGCTCCTATGATTTAGTGAGTCAGTGACAATAGAGACTGTGGTATTAGAAGCACTCAGCAACATTGTTGTACAAGAGAGGTCCCATTGTAGCACACTGCATTAACAGCAGCAAACCCTTGAGAGTTTTCCAGGCCTTGTCAGCCCAGACTGCTTTGATGAATGATATAAACAGAAGATGAAATAATCACTCACTAGTTTACAAGCACTGAAGTGCAGCTATTAAAGAATTCTAGTCTGCATTATGACAGTGGAACAGCCATGCTTGGCAAACAGGCCAATATCTGAGCTTATGGTTGTCAGACATCCTGAATTCTTATCTTCATTTACGCTTCTCAGGCTTAGACCTGCAAAGACAGAGGGTTCTCCTCCTTCACATTCTATCTCCCTACACTAAACAAGACCAGCAAACTCGAGGGGCTTGGTCCTCTGCTTGTCAGCTCCCACGTGAAAGCTTATCATTCAACAACACCAGTCAATTTTTCTAGTCTCTGTAGTCAACTAATGATAAGAGAAACCCTCAGTACCACTAAAAAAAATATTTAACAGATTATTTTTTATTTTAAGGAATATAAACGTAAGCATGAAGTTAATGACAGTGAACAGACTGTCATTTTATGGTTGGACTCAATAATCTTAAAGGTCTTTTCCAACGTAAATCCTTCTGCAATTCTGTACTTATTTTCCATGCCAGGAGGACAAAGCTGAAAAGATCATTGGGATCACTGATTGCAATTCTCTGCAATCCCACAAAAATATAACAAACTAGTCAGTAACACATGGGACCTGTGAACACCAAGGACTATTTCCTAAATCTTCTACAACTGGTTTCAACCTGTAGGTCACAGGGAAAAAAAAAACAACAACACCAAGTTGCAGTAGATTTAAATGATCAATGCACTCAGAGACTTTTCCAGAGGTACAGAAATGGAAAAAGCTTGAAAACAACTGGCCTACAGCCAAAGTCTACAGTAAGAGGCCAAAGGCCAGAACCACAACACAACTCAAGAGCACAGCAGATGAAATTCAGGCTGTTGTACTGACACCCAACAATATCAACAAATGTTCTATGCCAAACAGTTCAGAAAACCCTGAGAAACAGATCACAACCAACAGAGCACAGAGAGCGAAAGTGAAGTAAGCTGCAGTTCCCCACTTATCTCACCAAGGAGAAAAATTTCTTCCCAAGTCCACATCTTGTTTAACCCACTTCTGATGTATACAAGTGCTGCAGAGTGATAACAGAACTAAGCAAGAGGTGCACCAGGCTAATTTACCAAATATCTCATCACTTCTGGTACTTCTGTGATCAAAGGATGCCAGCAGTGAGAAGGCAGGGAAAGAAAATAAGGAATGAAGCTAAAGACTACCAAGCACCTTAAGCCATCTTTCAGGAGGAAGATCCATTTTCAGGCCCCTCTTTTGTCAGGAGCAGGCATGTACTGTCTGATAACACTTTGTGAGCACTGGGAAGAGGAACTCCAGTCTCAAGGACACACACAGAGGTCACAAAGTTCTCTCTTCCTAACTGTGTTGTACAGATCAGAGCTTGGAAAATATATTGGGACTCCCATTTCTCCTCATCTGTTTTTATTCACCAGCAACCAGAGTTAGAGTTAAAATTCCACAATTTAAAACTTAATCCAGGATCAGCATCCAGAAAATCAACTGACCTTTCCCTGTATCAAGATAACTGAGAGTCTCAATAAGTTTACTTTCTATATAAATACTTTTCTATAGAAAAAGAAATGAAATTAGTTTCCTGTAAAATCTCATCAAAAAGAGAATATAATTATGGGGAGAATGGCATAATCCTTTTTTTAAGCCAATATATCCATCTTGAGACAACCATCAATACACTTTAGAACATTTCAAGAAATTTTATCAGCATCTAGGAAGGAAAAAGAATGCCTTGAGGCCAGCCCTGTCAGCAAGTATTTCCCACCATTAACTTAAATCTCAGTATTATTTCAGATGACTGCATTGTAGGCACAATTTTCTAAAGCAGTGTGAACACTCTACTACATTGAGGGTCACACTTTTCCCACATGAACCATTATTTGGAAATATGGACACAAAGGTAATTAGTAATTTTTTTGAAAGTTCACAGGCACTTCATATTAACAATCTCTCATGAAGAAACTCACAGAACTTTGTAAAATTAGAATTTATGAGACAAAGATCAAACTACATCTTCATTTGTCTCTATCTCTGTTTTCATAAAGAAAATGATTTTTTAATACCTGTTAGAAAACTTTCTGACAAGAAGCTAAAAAACAATCTCTTTTTTTAAATATATGTAACATCACCAGAAAAAAATTCTTTAAAATTGCCAAGTTTACATATATACTGACCTTTTTGGAGGATCAATTTCATTTTCCCTCACGCATCTCTATTTGTGCTGTAGCCCAGCTTCCTCAGATAGTTTCCATCTTATCAACACTATCAGAAGCTTTTCTTCAGTTCTCAAGCTACTTATTAATATTGTAATAACATGCTACATCTTGACAATACCTCTTAAAATTCTCAGCTTCAAAGTGCATTTGCCAAAGGCCCTAGGATATATGACTATTTCCCAGTTAATGTGATAATCTGACAAGATATTTGCAAATTATAGATTCAAAGTATCCCTGCAGAAATGGAGATACGACAGAACTTTCTAAATCTATATATTTATTTGTATTTCCTAAGTCTGGTTCACCTCACCAACAGTTTAAATGGCAGATTTAAATGGCAAACAGATGAGAGCCTTCAATTTGCCTTAAGGCACTTCTCAGGGGCACTGGAGCCAGCAGAGCCTTTCCAACTGTTGCTGTGCTGTTCTGCACTCAGAGAAATTCCTTCTATTTCTTCTTCAATCTCAGACAGAGCAATTTTACCTTATTAGTTCCCCTAATTGTCCCAGAAAGTGAACTGAGCAATCCAGGCTAACACCTTTTTCTGCCTGTCCCTTGATCCTCTCGTGACTGAGTTTAAGTTGAATTTTGCCAGGTAAAGTGTTGTGTGTATGTAAGATACATATTTTTCTCCAGGGCCTTGTTCAGTAGTTCTCTGGGCTCCTGTGCTAAATTTCACAGTGTATGAATTTTACAGTTAACTTACACTCCATGCACAGGTTTTATACAGAGGTAGACTACACCCCTGGGCAATTTAGCAATGTATTTCTGGAAGAAAGGAAAAAAAAAAGATAAAGAAACACAACTTTCTACATGGTTAAGTCTGTCACAAGTTACAGACTGTAAGCTTTTCTCCCCTGCAAGCCCAAAGAATGCATCATTTCAAAGCACATTTTCTCTTTTTACAAACACAAGAGATCTAAGAGAATTTGCTTCCCTATTAATTATCCTCTGTCACAGCTTATTCATTAATTCTTCTGAGAAAATACATTTCAGAACCAAAACATGACACACATCCTGCTCCAAGCCTTCTTCTTACAGCATCCTTTAGATGTGCCACTTCTACTGACTCAACACAACCACCCACAACTTCTCAAGGCAAGAGACGAGACTCCAGATTACAAACAGTCTCCCTGCAGGCCAGCAACAACAAAGACCAGTTATCAGCATTACCAAAATCCAGTTTAGAGCCCCAGTGCCACCATGAATGCAGGACATGAACTCCCATCTTTGATCAACAAGCTATTTCTTGCATACCCACCAAGTACTTTTCTTCATGTCGACCTGCACAAAATGCAACACCTCTTTGAACATAATTAACACAAGAAAGAAAGCAAAAACACCTTTAAATTATGACAATGCATAATCTGCCTCAAGTTCACAAAAGTTTTAGGAAGTCCTTTTTGACCAAACTACAATTTTAGTCTGAATACATTTAGCTACTAAACATTGCCAGAATGCCCTATAGCAAATAAAACTGACCACTGCTGTAATTTCTCTTTTACATTCCTGATATTTTGCCATTCTCTATAGCTATAGAGATGCCCTGAAGAAGCAGCTCTGGCTTCTTGTCCCTGTGTGTTCTCCATTTCCTTATAATGGCAGTGATAGACAGCTTTAAAGGTTAAAATCTAAAATATTTTTTTTTTAAAAGAGAGGAAGATTACCCTTCATATCAGTGAAAGCAGGATGAGAGACTTAATTCTGTAATGCAAGGCTCACTGCAGCAGGTAACACAGAGGAAGCTACATGAAACTTTAAGGTTTCACCTGTTGGTCACTCCAAGGCAGTAAGTCTTCCAGAGACATTTTTCATTTCCATAATGCAGCTCCATTTCTTGTAATGTAAATGAAAAAGACAAAACCTTAGTTTTGTTCTGTAGATGTAGTAAGCATTTACAAACCTTAGAATATACCCTGACAAAGCATCTGTGTACTGCTGCCAACAGATGTCATCACGATGATTAAAATGCAGTGGAAATAAAATAATCCAGTAAATCATGAAAAGCGTGTTCATAAAATCTATTGCATTGAGCAGCGGCAGAGAAGAGGGAACTATGGGGGGAACACCATGCTGCCAAACAAGAGAAGACAGGTAAAAAAGACATCAGAATTTGAAGAGAAAATTTACGTTTACAAACCTCACCGGGAGGTAGAATGATGGACCTGCTGTTCATACAAAATGGGGCATGGCTAGAAGTGATGAAGTGGCTCTGGAAAGTGCAGCCACAGATAAGAAAGTCTCCTCAGCTAGATGCTTTTGAGAAACTGGAGTTTTAGTTAAGAACCCCAGGCATAAAGATACCAGCTATAACTCTACAGTCCCTGACTTAGCAATAAAACACTAAGAACAAATCAAATGGACAACAGACAGAAACACTTCCGGAGAAAAACATTGGGTTACGGAAAAAAAGTCTGCTCAAAGAGAGTAAAATGCCTTTTGAGAGCTAGGCTTGTAGATTTGATACTAAAAGAATCAGGTATCACTAATTACATTGCCCAGATGACTCTCATCTGACATTACATTATATTTCAAAACAGCAGTGTAAAAGCAAAGAGGACACACCATGGTGACAAAAACATAAACTGCCCTCAACACATAACAAAGCGTTAAGCCTTTAGAAAGAGGGCTTTTTAAAGGAAAAAAAAAGCTAGGTAGTGCTGAAACATGAGATTGCTTTTCATGTGGACTACACAAGGCTTTAACCCAGACATGGGCACACCCTTGGCAAGCTGCCCTTGGCAAGTGGCTTTCTACAAACTGAGGTTTGTCAACCTCAACTTCTGCTACACCGTATCTTTTCTCATCTCATCCTGTCAGCAAGAATTCCTTTTCTCCTCTTGCAAAGTGAAATGTCTTGCACAGGCTGATTATTTGCAAAATGATTACTGGTCTAAGATGTGGCACCTCTGCCTTTCTCCAGCATGTTTAGAAACCAGACCCATACTGTGCGAACACCTCGCTCAGACCAGAGGAGGAACAAGCTTTTTCTATTTCTGTTTGGATCACTAAGTCCTACCTATATCAGAAACACTGTTACTTCCACAGTAACAAGAACTTCAGGACAAAACCAAGCTGAAAGGAAAGAAAAAAAAAAAAAAAAGCAAGTTTCACTAAAAAAAAAAACCTTAAAGCAGATAATTGTGTGGCTCCCTTTTATTTTTTGTGCACTTCAATATCCTAGCCCTCTCTGGTTTGACTCTTGCACACATCACATTCTAAGTTCCTTTTCTCTAAACTTCTCAGATAACTTTTCTCATTCCAAAATTATTTTCAAGTAAGATAGAAAATGGGCAAATCATCAGTCATCTCAATTAGAATGGAAATAATATTTCACACAAGACAATGCTCAGTTTACATCAGAGTTTACTTTGGAGTTCTGAAGCATTTTTTAAATCAATATAAAATTAAGATTAAACAAATTGTTTTAAAATGAAAGATTTGCAAACGCACAAAGACACTGAGACACTCTGTCTCCTGTAAGCCAACTCCTCCTTCCACCATCCCAAGTTTTACCTTTATTTAGGAGCAGAGAGGTTAAGAAGACAAAGGGCTATGGAAATGCTCTAGATCATTACACAGTTTCTCTATTGAAAATATTATCAAGCAGCAAATAATTGGTGTTTCCTAAATATCATGTAATGGTATAAAGTAGGCTCATTTACCCACTGACAAAGACAATTCTCATTAACTTTACAAACATTCAGTTCTATGGAAAATCCTTTTATTCAATTTCTAAATAAGAACAAACCAGATTGTCAATAAGATTTTGAGGACATTGAAAGCATTCCATCAGCAATGTTACTAGTTAACATCTCTAAGACTCAGATAAGTAAATTAAAAAGCAGAGGATATAATTACTAGACTGAGGAATAGGATACTTAATGAGTCCCTGGCCGCACTGGGAGTTTTTGGTTTGAGATTCATGTGAGATTTATATGAGAGAAATTAATTTCTTAGATATGATTCTGTTGACTATATGGGGGAGAAACTGTCCTTTTACTCCCTCTATGAAAGGTTGCTAAGGGAATAGTTCTCAGTAAGGTCAAGCAGCAGAAACCCTGCTGTGTGTTTTAATGCAGCCAAACAACACTTGAAATTAATGCCTCTTGGTTCTTTCTACCTTTAAGGACTGGCTGTTAGTGCTTTCCAGTATTCTTACTGCATAAATGAATATGTAATAGGCAGAAGGGAGAAAATGGACAGGCACAACAGGGTCAGAATGAAGGAGCTTCACAAAAGCTGTGCTGGTGCAGATAGCCTCTTCCTGATAAGACAAATCTTTCAGACTATAACAACCACTCCAAACACACAAAACTGAACCCTTTTTCCAACACAGCAATCAAGTCTCCAAATTATAATTAAACGCAAGCTATTACGAAAAACATAAAAGAAAGCCTTTTAACATAGCTCTCATTTCAGATATTTATTGCCTTAAAGTAATGTAAACGAAAGAAAACCGGGCATATTAGCATATCATTATTATCTGCCTTTGAAATTATTACAGATCTACATATGATATAAAATTAGTATCTCAAAATGTATGCTACTTAACAGTCTCACTTCCATTTTCTTGACAAGATTCCTAGTATGAAAAGAGCTACACTAAAGATCAGCATCAGCTGCTCCCTTTCCTCAGTGAAGAGTGAAACTGAAAAAAGATTCTCAGGATGACACTGAGGATTTCGACCTCAGAGCCAACCCAGTTCTGTGTAAGGAAGTCTGCAGGACTCGTGTGTGCCCTGTGCATAAAACCTGTCATTCCTCACCCTGAAACCTGAAACCCTGAAACCTGACCACTTTCAACAGGTTTCCAAATGAAAAGGACCACAGCATTTCTGTGGTCAGCATAAGAAAAATCTCTGCGAGTACAATTACGTCAAAATAAAAGAAGTGTAAAAATGTGAAATTGAACATGTAAACCACTTTTCAAAATCATCAACGCAACTTAAAATGATGGGAAAATCTCTTGCAAAAAAAAAAATAGCTCTGTGGATCAATTTCATTCTAGCAGGTCGCTTTCAGAAAAACACAGACACTTGCAGGTTTAAAAAAATAGTTAAATTTCCTACAACTACAAGACTCACACAGCAGCATGATTCCAACAATCTAAGTAATATTTTTTCTGAGGGGCAAGTTGAAAAACCTCTAAGCACAAGATGACAGAGACAAATAAAGACACAGCAGGAATTCCCCTCAGAGGAAATTTATTATGAATAAAAGTATGAGAAACATTTTGATTTTTGCCTAAAAAAAGACTTTGGCTGCTCTGAAATGACAAAAAGTGAAATCTGAAGTAACTGTTTCAGCTACAGTCTTGGTGTTCTGTAGCCTTACAGTCGGGCACTATTATAGCTATATAACTTGGCTTTGAGGCTTTGTTTTGTTTTCCTTCCAGTAAACAACTGTGGTAAGCCACAAACAGTTTTAATAAACTTTTAATAAACATCCCCTCTATTCAAAGAACGTGCAGCTTTAACTACTTTCACTGTATGGCTCAACCTCAGCATGATAAATCACATCAAAATATTAAAATCATCATATTCAGCAAGTATAAAGATGTAATTTAAAATGTAATACTTAGATAGTCAATCCCCTAATCATCTGTAGCTGGAAGATTCTGAACACAGAAAGGCTCAAGGCATATTCCCTGCTGGACACATTACAGTAAGTCTAGCAATTAAATTATTTGTACAGAGTATACGGGCATGCATGTATATGCATATATCCAGATTGTATTTCACAGTTCAGGATCCTGTTCTTGAGCCATTATTTTAACTAGATCAGGCTGAGGAGGTTTTGTGTACTCATTTCACTTTTACAGATCCTCCTCCACATTAATGACTGAGAACAGCTGCCACAGACAAACAAAGCGCTCAGAAAATTATTTTCTCTAAAAAAATAATTAATAAGAGAAACACAAAGAAAATCTTTAACCCTGAAACACGTTCTCTAACATTTTTATGAACACTGCTTATTTCTGATCTTTTGGGATAATTTCTAGCATACCAGTTAATGATGTAGCATATTTTCCATAATGAAATCCCAGAATAAGAAACCCAACTGCAGCTCCTTGGTAAATGAGCAGGATCAGAAGCAGGATCAGTGGGAAAGACCATTACATACTGAAAAAGAACTGTAGCCTAACCTGCAGCTAATTTTCTATATGAGACCCTCAAAATAGATGGGTCACCCACACTTTACAGGGAAATAAAAGTATTAGCAAGTCTGCAATTAGAAGAAAGAAGAAATGCACTTTAACCTGCTTTGCAGATGTAGGAAGTAAAAAAAAAAAAATAACCCTTTCAAACTAAGTCTTTTAACTGCAAAGCATGAAAATAATAAGGCATACCCTGTCATCCTACAGCAAGCAGGGACTGAGATGCCTCTGGTGGCCTCCCCTCCACCCCCAGAATCCACCAAGCTGGGGCAGGACCATGTGCTGGGGCAGGACCAGGTCCCATCTACACTGCTGGTGCTTCCACAGAAAGCCTCTTGCTCCCTTGGGATGCTAAGCTGTGACACATCCTTGTTCCCCTGAGAGCCTGCAGCACCGATGTGTGACACTGTGTCACACCCAGCTCTGGGCATCCCAGCCCCAGCCTGAAGTGACGGGAGCCTCTGCAAAGGCAGAGCACGTGGCTGGGATGGAACTAACCCCAGTACAGCCTGTAAAAACACCCACACTGCACCAGGGACATGCTGGAGTGGGACATGCTGCCTCCCAGAAGTACCAAATATTCTGCACCTGCAGTTCAACTGTGACCAGAACAGAACAGCTGTTGGCTACCAAGTAGCAAACAGCAAGAGGGATGAACCAACAAAACAAAAGGGGATATAGATATTGGCCCATAGTCTGTAATCTGCCTTCATCCTCAGCACCAAAGGGACTCCCTCATGGGCAATCGACTCCTTTCCTTCCTACTGCACATCCCTGCTTTCAACATAACAAAAACACAAGAATATCAGGAGATGGACATTTTAATTTGCTGTTTTCATCAGCTCTGCAAACATTCTTGTTTATAATACACCAAGACATACAACTATAAAGCATAAAAACAAGCACAATGAGATGACAGTGTCACAGATGTCTTCACTGTGGCAGTCCTTAACAAAGTCGTGGTCTGATCTCAGAGGGCCTAAGGAGGTAAAACCGTTAAACCCATTCACGCCACTGAGCAACGGCTTTTAAATGTAGGGAACCAGTAGGAAAAAAACCACGTAGTTGCACAGCAAGGCCTCTCTCACCACAGGTGGGAATTCCTACCTACACTTTCTGGTTGGCATTTAAAAACTGGTGAAAGTTGGTATTAAACTGAGGAAAAACAGTATGTAACAGTATGTGCTTTCCAGAGAGTTAAGAGTGCACCTGTCAAAACTTCCAAACAAGACCTTGCACCCCAATGAAAACAGTGTGAAATCTGTGTTCAAGCATGGAAGAAGAGCAGATAAAGTTACCTGACGGTGAAAGACTCAAGAGAAAACACTGGAGAAAAACTGACAGTAGATTGATATAAACCAGTGCTTTGCAATTCTGGCGGGAGAGATTTTTTTTAATGCTTTACTTTAGAAATCTAGGTACAGCCTATAGGTTCTCTCTATGCACCCAGTTCCCCAAGCCAGTGCAGTCAAATCAATAAAGTTTTGGGTTTTGGTTTTTTTTTTTTTAACAAATAAAAAAATCTTTTAAAAATTAACAATAGTAATAATAAAAAACCCTAGTGATCTGTACGTGTAATAATTCACGAATAAATGTAAATAGCAATGGAGCTGCTGAGCCTGGTTCTCCAGATCCATATTTTATCTTATTTCATCAGCTTACACCTTCTCAACAAATAAAACTGTAGAAAGTAACTGTGGTTGTAACATTAAATATATGTGCTGAGACAAGACAGATCAAGAGCCATGCTGGTCTATTCTCCCTGAGACCCAGTGACATAATGTGTGGGAATGGTTCAAAGCTGTGCCACAGGAGGTTTACACTGGACATGAGGAAGCATTTCTTTACTGCAAGGATGGTCAGACACTGGAACAGCCTTTCCAGAGAGGTGCTTGATGCCACAAGCCTGTCAGTGGTTGAGGCATTTGGACATTGCTCTTAATAACATGCTTGAACTTTTGGTCAGCCCTGAATTATCCAGGCAGCTGGACTAGATACTGTTGTAGGTCACTTCTAATTGAAATAGTCTATTCTGTCTATTCTATTTTATGTCAAGTACATAGCATTACCAAGTGCTACAGACTATGATAACAGATCACATTCACTCAATGGTATACAGCACAGACACCCAAAAACTCAGCAGCTCTGAGTTGCTCTGAAATCACAGCAGTGTGTATGGGACTGACAATAAACACCATTCTTGCTCTCAAATCACATTCTGATTTTCCAAATTTGTTCTGGTTTCCAGAACTGACAGCATTTAACATCAACAAGCACACATACAAGGCCTCTCAAATTAGAAACAATTCATTTGAAATTGCTATGCAGAGAGAACAGCAAGTTTCAGCTCCAGGAAAGCTCCATAGACGTGTAAGCATCATCCACTGAGGAAAAGAGGTTTAGAGTTTTGCAGTTTCTGAGAAAAGGCTGCTTTGGATCCCTTCTCCTAAGGGCGCTACAAACAATAAGCATTAGCTTTCTCATGTCCCAGTTTTGGCCTACAGCTAATCATGCCCCCTTTGAAAGCAACATTTCAAAAACTTACAGGTCAGTTTTGTTTGGGTTTTTTTTAGTTCAAACATGCCATCACATTTTCAAGCCCATCCGTAAACCTGTTTGCTACCCATATGTCATGCACACAGTCACTTCTGAACACCAGTGACAGGCTCAGAAATCTCAGTTTGAACTGAAAGCTTGTAAGTTTCTCATAGCTTTGAGCTTATGTGAATCCTTGAATCACAAAAAGATACTACAGTACTAGTTTAAACACACACCACACAAAAACTAGCTCACGCTGCAATCACTTAACTGAAACCGAGCACATAACTTTTGGAAGTGAGAATCTAGTTTAACTTCACGTTTGTGGTTTCAGCTTATTTCTCTAAATCATATTAAAAGAACAATGACTCCCCATGTATATTTCCTCACATAACAGTCAGTGTGAAAACAATTTTTCCCTCAAGTAATTGCCACATACATAAAAGCAATATTCTACCAAATGCAACGGCTGCTTGCAAGGGCAGACAAAACAGGCCTATTTTATGCATACACCAGGGTCTGTTCATTCTTTACTGTTCATCCCTTGCCACTGGAGTTCCTCGTACCCATTTGCTGCACTTCGTTGTAGAATGAGTTTGATGGGACCAAAACAAGCTCATTACTTATGGGTACAACAAGATCTTGTTTATGCAATATACATTGAAATGAAAGACAAAGAAGGAAACAAAATTTATACTTTTTGTTAACTGCAGTTCTCTGGCACCTGACACAACCTTTAACATCAGTGTCCACCAAGTCTTTGAAGAAAAAGTATCTCTGAATTTTATTTACCAATTTCAGTCACCGGAGACTATCACTATAGTTCCCTTATCTCATTATAGCAAAGTCCCTAGAGTTTTTTTTTATTTTTCCCCAAAATCTAGCAATGCTTCTCAGCACATCCCAGCACTGAAAACTACTCTGTATGAAAAGCAAGGTATCTTCTGTTTGGCCTTTAGTTCTGTGAATGCATTGCTCGTCCAAGAAAACCCTGCTGGTACTACTCTTCTGTGCTTCCTACCCATGCAGATGTTCTCTAACTGCGCAGTAAATGCCAGGACAAACACATGCTAGAACCATCCCTGTCAGTAATTAAAGTTTTGTCGTTGTGCAATGGACATTGTTACATGGAACGGTGACTTTCTGTAATTCTACCAGCACAATATCATTGAAATGAAGGCCCCTCTTTGAAGCTCTCTTTCAAAAGGACTTAAGGATAGTTTACAACGTCGTCTTACAAGATCATGCAAAAGACGCTTCAAACAAAACCAGTATTTGTGATTGACTTTCTTGCATGAACTATTCTGGTGGTGATATCACAATGGTCTATTTTTATTCCATACTGGTTTTTACTTGTAAAAAAAGTTCCATCCCTGTGAAGCTAAGGCTTGCAACATTGATTTCCATGGCACTGCTTGGAAAGGTGCTGCAGAAGAATGATGTGGATGTCAGGGCATTCTATGTAGCAGCAGCAAGATTCTGTGAGCAGTGTGGGCAGCGAATTTGCTCCAGGTTGTCCTGACTACTACACACAGTATTTTACCAAAATGGGCAGGACATCCATACAGTGAGATACTATAAGATTTTTATGTTTATATATGCTTTAGAACAACACCAAGTAACACTGGGCAATGACACACTGCTCAGTAAGAACAGATCAGCAACTTGTACATCCCATGGATTACTCTGTCCGCACGGATGACAGTTTCAAAGGTAGAAAGTTAAATCTTAAATTAAATAAAAGACCTGACCTGAACCAACAATGCAATCCAGGAAACTGAGCAAAGTCAGACACTCTTTTCTTAGGCCTCCCATTGTGGCAAGCTTTTACTTGTAGAAAGGATCGTTCTGCAGTCCTCCCAAAAGAAGACACCTTGATGTGCCTTAATGAAGCACAATAGAGAACAAGTTCTTTTTGGAATTGTGAAGAATCGTCAACCACTTCCTTAATTCTCCAGCATGCAAAGAGCAATTTAAACTGCAGTGGGCAGTGAAAGAGCATCTTGGAAGGGACATCAATGGAAGGGTTATCAATGAGCCCTGAAAGGGCATCTTGGAAGGTACAGTAGAAAACTCTTTATTTACATATATTCAGGTAGCACAAAACTCCTGTACCAAAATGGCTGAAAATCTGACCGGGCTCTCTTCTGTGGATGCAGCATAGAAATTCAACAGAGAGAATTTATTTTCATAGTAGTCTTCATAAATGCAACTCCAATATTCGAGGTTAGCAAATAGCTCAATTGAAAAAAAGTATTACGAGACCAAGAAGAATCCTCCACTAGGTCATGCTTTCCTGCTTTTAACAAAACTGAGCAAAAGGACCCCATCCACCAGACTGCCAGCTCAGATCACTGGGCATTCAAAATGGTTTCATACAGTTTTACTTCTGAGAAGAGACATTGTTGAAAGCCATTGTTCAGCCAGCCAACTACTGTCACTTCCATGAATATGAATAAGCTCCAATATAGGACACTGAGTTTTTGCAAATGTAAAAAGATCCAATTGTTCAGTTATTCTTTGCCAATAAATCAACCCACCATTATTTAGAGATTTTTGTTTTCCTCTGGTGTCCAAATATGTGGGTGGAGTTTTGTTTTCAAGTCCCCTTCTTCCCATTTTCATAAAGATTTTTTTTCATATCACCTTGCTAAGTTTTCAGAGCAGCTAAAGGAATCCTACTGCCAATGGGATGAGGCCCTTGAAGAGATACATACTGCTGTTTCTCCTGATAATATTAACTAGCACCTACTCTGAGGAAAAAAGAGAGCAGAAGAAATTGTTCAGAGTTCATGAAAATTAACATTTGGTATAATTTTGTAGCCATAATTTACATGTACACAACTTAGACATAAATACATATGGATTAATGCAAATTTTCATACTGGGAAGGATTCACTGTGCTCTGTAAAACTAAGGGTAAGGCTGTGATGAATCATTTTTTAAAATATTCTAGTCTGGGTATATAAATAGCTCTCTGTTTCTAGAATAATTACTACTGAAAAATGCAGCTTCTTAAATAACCTAGGCCATAATTAACCTTCACTTCATTAAATCACAAATAATATCTTTTTAAAGTCTTATTTGTAAAGGCAAGCTGATTAATTTAAACGTTTCCCTTTTGAAAAAAAAAAAAAATCTAATTGGAATGATTTACCAACGTAGCTACTTTTCAGATCTTGCAAACTCTGGGAAGGCTTTCAGCCGGCTCCCTCACCCCCTGCCCGGCCCCCCGAGGGAGCTCCACGCTCACGTTGCCGCCCCAGCCCTGTCTCCTCGGATGCTCGGGGAGAGGTGCCGGCTTGTGCCCGCACCTTCCGCGGCTTCTCCCGCCAGAGTCGAGCCCCGTGCCCGGCCTCTCGGTGCCGCATCACCGCCTCCCTCCCTGCGGGCGGGACCCTTCGCGTGCCCTGTCCCGCCGCGCCCACGCGTGGCCCTGCTGGCGG